>VYZQ01026319.1:70279-97032 GCA_013400655.1 Mystacornis crossleyi | reverse complement strand
CAAGGGGCCTTGGGACCCTCCAGAGCTCAGAGATAGCTCAGAGCTCAGGACCCATGCTCAGAGATAAGTCCAAGAGCAAGCACTTTTGGCTAATCAAAGACTGAATCCCTCTTGGAGTGAGAAGTGTGGGCCTCCTTCAAAGTGTATGACACCACTGCTTCCCCTTCTGCTCCTATATCGACCAAGCTGTCACGTGCCAAATACAAAACTTAAAAGGAATGGAAATCAAAACTGCCCTCTTGCATCTGCACCAGCAAATCTACCTCAGGGGTTTGTAGCACCCCAGTTACTACTACAATTACTGTATTTAGGCCCCTCATGTATTTATCCTCAGAACTACTCCATGGGATGAGGTAGTGCTGCTAATCCTGCAGTTCTGGCAGCTCAGTGGGGACAAATGGGTGCACAGTGCCACACAAGTAGCTCACAATCAGGCCTTGTGCTCCCACAGCTCATTCTAATGTTCCCATGCTCAAGATCATGTTCCCTCTCACCTAATGTTCTACAGAAAATCTGTTGCCTTGTGTGCATCATATTTTAACTGCATGAAAAGAGATCTGACTACCACAATCAAACCTGCCCTAGAAATCTCTACTATTGCCAAAACACATAACACAGAGTTTTTATGAAGCTCTTCTTATGAGAGAGACAAAAGATTGCTATGATAGATAAAAGAGGAAAATGTTGCTGGGGAAGCATTGTAGGAGGTCAAAACTTGACACTGATGGTGAGGGGTTGGACAACAGGAGGGGCTGGGCTTCAGAGGGCACTTTCCCAGCTCCCAAGCAAAAGCAAGTAGTGGCTGTGGTACATTGCTGGAATGGGCTGTTAGATTTGCACAGCATTTAACAACATTTGATGCTGGTTCATGCCCGAGCTGCTCAGGTGCTACCTCTCTGTAAATATGACTTTAAACTCAACCTCATAGTCTTTTAAAAATCTGAGGTACGAGTGAAGGGTTTTGCGGGAGCAAAAGTGAAGCTAACTGGAGCATTATGCTCTCCTCCAGCTGAAAACTTTAAACAATTAAAAATGGGGAAAAAAAGATCAGAAAAAGATCTTAGGACGTTCCTATTCTGCTCCTCTTTCTTTGTAACTCTATGGCATCTTGCCCTATTTATTCCACCTCCAACATGGGCTTAAGGATCTCTACTGAAAGAAATACTGCAACCTCAACAAGCAATTTCTCCCATTTCATTACAGTCCTGGTTAGAAAGGATTCCTAAAGTCAAGACTGTTTCTATTATTCAACTCATTCACCATGGATGTGGCAGAGAATTCTTGTGCCCTGTAACAACCTTTTACATATCTGAGGACTGGTGTTAAATCCATTCTCAGCCTTTTCTTCTTTAGATTAAACAATCCTACATTTAAAAATCTTTCTTCCAGAGTCACCTTTTTCTCACCCCTTTCTTCCTCTATGTTGGTTTTTCTTTTGTTCTTTTCAAAGTTACCTCCCCTGCTCCCCACCCAAGTCTATACACAGCATTTTAGCTGAGACTTCAGTTCTGAGAAGAGATAGAAGATTAATTTGTAGTAGAAAAAATAGGATTTTGGTAAAAATTGCACTGAAGACTTACCTGGCACTTGCCATGTCAGCCATTGCTCTGCACTGAGGCAGACCTTTACAGGATTTCATGATAAATACTTCTGTTTTGATCATAAGCCGCCGTAATTGCAATGCAAAAAATTCTCTATCTTCCCTGTAATCTCTTCTATCAGGTAGAAGAGTGTCAAAACCTTGCTAAAGTCAAGGTGCGTATCATCTACACATTCCCATTACCCACAAGGCCCATTACACAGCCAGGAAAGAAAATAAGGCTCATTTGACATTGTATGATACATAAATATTGATTTCCAGATGCTTTACTTCTTACAGAATTTTTCTGAGGATTGAAGTTAATTCGACTTCTTCAGTAACTCAATTCCCTCTTTTGCTTAAAAAAAAAAAAAAGCACAATATTGTGCTTTTCTAGCTATCTAGTTCTTCGTTCCCTCTCCACGGGTTCCCAGGAAGACTACTAATGACTCTGAAAGAGCTTCAGACAGTCCTCTAAGTGTCCCATACAAAATTCATCAGACTCAAAGGATTTTTTAAAAAATGAAGTTAAATGAATATCCTTTACCTATTCTTGCCCTTTTCTGGGGAAAAGTCTTCTTTTTGTTGTTTCTGATTTTAATCATGCCAGCTGCATGCTCATAACTGACCTTTCAATTGATGAGGATGCAGGAACCCCACTTCACACACACAGGCCTTCTCTGCAACCTTTTTGCAACTTTTTTGCCTCATGATTGCTCAGGTGACACTACTCTTGGCTTACCTCTTAATCCCAATGCACATGAAAAATGATTTCTTCTTACCCTTGGTGCTGCTGCCTAATAGTGGTTCAGTCCTCATTCCAGCTTTTCTTGTTCTGTCCTTACGTGCTCCTGGTAATCTTTTATTCTCAGTCCACAGCATCTGAGCATGGCTTCTTCCTTCTGTGCACCCCATGCACATGCTGGTCAGTGTGTCTCCTGCTCCACGGACTTTCCAGCACTGTCAGAGCTCCCTTGCTACCACTGAAATCTGCTCTCTCTTGATCAGTTCCATGGCCAGTTGTTGTGGCCCTCCCACCACGTAAGTACCTGAGGTGTTTTCCTCTATAATTTTTATCTATAAAATTTTCGTGTGGTTTTAGTCTTCTCTACATGCCAGGCTTCCAGCAAGCAAATAGATCCCAGCCCAAGTAACACCTCTCCTGTTTTCTCCTTGCCTGCTCTTCCTTTCATATTACTATTCCAGTCATGCCAATTATCCCACCAAGACTCTGTTATGCCAATTAAGTCATAATTTTGATCTTGTATTAAGACTTCCAGCTCCACCTGTTTATCCCAAATATTTCTTCCCTTAGTATACAGACATCTAAAGTATTCAGTGGACTGATTCACTACTCCCTGTGTCTCTCCTGTGACCCTATTTGAATACCAACATCACGGAAATTTTAGGTCCCTATCAGGCTGCTCTTGTTTATGCTAACTTCTTTTTTTCCTAGTCAACCCCTCCCTCAATCCTACTTTTAAAGCCCTTCTAACTAGGTTAGCAGCTTGCTGGATCAACAGCATGGAGCCAGTGCAGCAGGAAAACCTGAACACCTTCCAGTAGCATCTCAGGCTGTGGCAGGCAGCACCCCTTCCTCCCCACACCTGCTTCCCTGATCCAGCAAACAGCAAACCTCCTCTCTCCCCATCAGAAGAGACCCGTCAACTTTCTCAGCTATTCTTTATTTTGAAGGAGGGCTGACTACAAATCTCATATCTGGGGTCATATGCAGGATTTTTCCTTAGCACTAGGATTTAAATATCATTTCCTGGATAGCATGCCTGTTCTTAATCTCCACATCTGCCTCAGGAGGGAGCCAACTCCTGCATCCCTACCTGTGGGGAAGCTGTTTCCTTCTCCACTGATGGTGCTGCTCCCTGCTCTGGGTAGCCAGTCTCTTTGTGCTTAGAGTTTTCTTCACACACTCTGTCCTCAAGCCCTCCTGACTTCTTTCCCTGAAGCTCCCTAGCTTGCCACCAAAGACACCCATGGATACAGATACCTCTCCTGCCTTCCCCACTGGAGGGGAGAAAGAGGCCTCATTCCTTGTAAATCCAACCCAATACAGGGTCTGAGTCATCCAGGATCAGAATTCCCCACCTGAAATGCACCTCCCTAATGCAGACTAAAGTCAAAGCTTGTCTTAATGTACAGGTACAGTGAGACTGATCTCACTCCACTCTTTAACTGAGAGGTAGAGAGCTGCTCTTCTCTGGGAACAGGCTACATACTCCAGGGGGTATCTTCTGTTCATGGCTATCAGTATCAGCCTGGGCACAAACCCACGACGAGATAGCTTCAGCCAGTCCTTTAAATATCCTATACAAAATTCATCATACCCAGAGGACTTGAAAACACCAGAGAAGGGAGCCTTACAGCTTTCACATCACAGCTAGCTCATCAGGCTGACCTGCTTGGAGTCCAGGCAATGAGTGCATGTCCCACTGCTTCTCTTCAGGCAGGCATGTTTAAAAAATACTCTGCCTCCTTCTTGTAAATATAGAAGATGACAGTATTGCCACCACAGCCAGTCTTGTGATTTTTTCTCCCTCCAACTATGTTATGTTCTAATGAAGGAACATTTTGTTTAGCATGTGAAATGGTAAATATCTCAAATCATAGGAAAACATACAATGGTTACATTTTGTTATTAACAATGAGTACCCGTTAGGAAAACACCACAAGAATGAAACCCTCTTCCTTTTCCTGTTGACTATGGGTGCTTTGCTTTCAGGGAAAATGGCATTTCCCTCCAAGACCTGAATCACCATTCTTTCCCAGCACTTGCTATCGACACAACTTCCCAAGTTATTGTTATTCCTCTTATTGATTACTACTGCCAATACACATACACTGTATGCCAGCATGCTGCTCCTTCAAAGACAGTGCAAATGTCCTCACAAGAAATCTGATCACTCACTCACAAAGGTAGGGGAAGGTGTGAAGAACTAGCACTAATAAATGGGGTACCAATTGTACTATAACTATTGTAGTCTATGCACCTGTTTATCTGAGTATGTTATTTTATACAGAATGGGGAATTTCGAACATTGTAGTTCCTGCTGGATCTGAGTTGGACAGATCAAAGTGATAATTATCATGTTCTAGAAATCCTTATTTTTGATGATGAGGTTTTTTAAGCCTGTAACAACACACAGCTCCAATTGCAAAAGCTTAAAATTGCCTCTTCAGTAGAAGCAGGGCTTTGATTTCATCTAATTTGACCCTTCCACTGCACTTATAAGTGCACTCCAGTGTGGCTAGAGATAAAAACTTTGAAATTTAAATGTGCAACTTGCAGCTGAGGTTGAATTTGCAAGCTAGGACACAGAGTACCTTTTGATGAGCAGCAGTTTTCATTACAGCTGTCAGAAAATACCTCCCCATTAGGAAGCGATGAGTACATTTAATTCAAGTCCAACCCTTCCAACATCATCACTTACAGACACTCTTCTGCTCTGTGAGTGAGGTTCTAATAATACACTGAGCCATGTGGGACACGCCACGGTGATTAATGCTTGGATGTGAACATGTACTGCACAGAGTATATATTTCCCCCTTAAATGAATATATCTGGTTTTCATTGATATTGAGGTAGATTTGCTCTGTACTTACTCACATGAGGAAGCCTAGAACTGTGGGATCTATCATTCAGTAATAGCTCCTGATAACACTAACACTTGGAACAGGCAAAGTAAAAAATGTGAATTCATATTCACTTTTAATAAACTGGGGTAATTAGTCAGTTGAAATGCAATAGAAAGTGACAGCCTGTGACTTAAAAAAGACTGCAGACTGACAAAGACAGAGCTATTCTTCATTGCACTAACATCCGTTTCTTCATCAACATTGAATTTTTTCAGTCTCTTGGCGTTTCAATTACATTATAAAACGAAGGGCTAAAATCCTGTCTCTGCATTTTTTCTTCTCCTCTTTGAAACTAAAGAAAAGAGAATAGAAGAGAAAAACACTCTCCTCACTTTCCTTCTGTATCCCCTGAAATTATGTCAGTGGGCCACAGCATCCACAGTACCCGTGGCGCATGCAGGAGAAGGTGTTCAAGCCTTGACTTCACCGCGGTGCTGCTGGCACTGTGAAATCCCACCTAAGGGAACTGTGTGGAAGACAGTGAAAATGGGGAAAAATAGGTAAAAACCACAGCAAAAAGCTTTATGACTAAAACAAATGTAACCATGAAACTCAAGATGCTTTAGACATTCCTTTAGACATTCCATTCCTTTGATGGCATCATCAGTGTTTCCCTCTGCATCCCCAGTGCCCAGCAGCTAAGGAGTGTCTAATGGGCCAGTTGGGCAACTCATTTCTGACAGAAGGGGATGTCACGTTTCCACCTCACCTGCTTGCCCTTTCCCCAGTGCTTCCATCCCTTGTTGGGCTGCCGGATGCTGGGAGCCAGGGTTAGCAGCACGGTTGGCAGGGCAGTGCCCTCACCCACCAGGGATGCCACTTCATGGTACTCCAGCAGTGCAGGGCCGCCTTCCAGCTCACCTTCCAGCTGTGAGTCTGATGGCTTTGCCCCAAATATTCCTGGTTCTTAATTCCCTGTTTTGCATAATGATTTTTGGTAAGGTCCTAATCTGGGGACATGACTGGTGCTGTCTTGTAAATGGATATGATGACCAGCTACACTTGCGTCATTTCAGCATTTGGTGCAGTTAAGCCTATATAAAGAGAAGCAATATCTTTTACTGGATCACCTGGGACAACAGGCAGAAACAGACCAGATTCCAGGCACCGGAGTCCTTCCTCGGGACTGAAACAGCCTCACTCAGCACCTTGGATCAGTCTAGTGACCAGAGCACTGCTACTCTTCCCACTCTTCAGGTCCTCTGGAAATCTTACCTTAGGCTTCCAGCAGAGGAAAAGAAATGAGCAGAAAGTATTTTTACATGAACAACAAATGACATTTAAATCCTCTTTTTAAATGACATATGGGCATTTTGCTGTGCAAAGGCTCAGCTTGTTGACTGGTGAAAGATCAATGACTTGCCTCCCAGGCATGCTATTTTGTTAATTTTTGTATATTGTTTTGAGAAGCTCAGGTGAAAGGCACCAAGGTTGAGCTGTATAATTTTCTCAGAAGCCTCATGGTCTCATTTGGTTCATTCATATGTCAAAGCAGCTCTTAATTTCTCAGTTGTGGGGCTCAAGTCTTAAAACACACCAGCAGCCAGAAGGTTCCCTTTAAGTACCGGAATGAAAGGATCAGGTTTTCAACTATTTCTAGTCTCCTGCAGTTGCTATTGTTTTAATAGAGGTGTGCTGTTCAAAAAACTTAGCTCCCAGTTGTAGGCATGAGCACTTCTACTGCTGCTAATACTTCACAGCACAGTCACTACTTCTATCACCTCAGTGAAAAATGGATCTAGAGGGGATTTGTAGCCTAACTAACATCCATGGAAAAATGGTGATGATCTGAACTGCCTCCTCTACCTACCTTTGGGTCTTATTTTCAGTAAAAAAGGAGTAATCTTTGCAGAAGTGAAATAAGCAACCATATATTTTGAATAGATCTTGCAAGTCTCAGAGAGGGTAAAAGACAAAAATATGTTAGGAGCATTATTGGAATTATTCATTTGTGAACAGATTTAATAAAAAGTATTGCCCCGAGGTGCTCCTCTCAGTCCTTCCATCTGTCCCTGAGGTGCTCTGCAGAAGGTGCAATCTGAGCACTGTGACAGGTTGCTGAAGGCACCTCTTATCTTTTCCACTCTCTTGCTGGATTTCTTATGTCTGATATCTTCCTTCTATTGATAGGAAATTGTGTTTTGATAACTGGGTAAACCAAAATTCTGAATTTTAAGCAGTCACAGATATGAACTTGAACGTACACTTACAAATTTGAAATTCACTGCCTAGAAATGTTTTTTGCTTGTTTGTTTGTTTTTAGTAAAATTTACCTGTATGAATTAGTCTTTCAAAAGAGTCATGAACAGATTGGATCTGTAGTGCAGGCCAGACCCTCAAGAGGCCTGAGGTATTGACTTGGGCATCAAGACTGGTGAAACTAAATCATTTTGCACCAGCTAAGGGCTCTGCAATGTTTTTTTGGTTTTTTGTTTTTTTTTTTTTCCACGGGCTGTGCCACGCTGAGAGAAACTCGGGATTTCCCTAGAATTTAGCGGAGCTTTNTTTTTAACTCAGGGAACTTTTCACAGATAAGGCTTTATTCTCACTTTGTTCAGCCAGCAATATTCATGGTCAGGAATAGAGTGTTCCTCTGCCAGGTCACTACAGAAGTGGGATAAATGTACAGATGAGGATGAAGTCTTAATCATAGTTTACTTTTAACCCTTAGATTTTGTTCATTACCTCTTGAGTTTCTCATTCTAGCAAATCACCTTGGCTCTGGCAGAAAATACAAGGGAAATAAACTGGAGCCTGTTTTCACCTTAAGCGGCCAAGTGGTTAAAGGACTGGCATGTAAACAGCTCTACTGCACCTCTGCTGTATTATGAAGTCCAGTGGGATTCAGCTTTAATCTTGAGAGGGAGTGTGAGGGGTTTGTTTTTCACAAGGGCTTTAGCCTACAGTTAAGTGCAAACACCTGCTGAAGTACTGGTAATTAGTAGGTAATTAGTAGCTAATGTTCTTAGAATTTAAAAAGAAAAGCTTACATAAGTAATTACTTACTATTTCTTATAATGTGCTGCTTTTCCTGAGATTTCATATCCCCAGAACATTTGCCAAGTTCCTAGGTTCCTCAACATACTAAATTGTTTATTAATTACACACGTACATTGCTTGTAGAAAAAATAAAATGCATTAAAACACTGGAAACAGGAGTGAGTTATCTTTTAAATTACAGCACAGGACTCATTGGAAATGACAGAATTCACAGAGGATAACAGCTTTAGGAGGAGCATTAATTTGGGGCTGGGGGAGGAGGATGGTGGTGGCTGGAGCAGTGAAAGCAACAGCTGGGTAGCCCTGAATGAGTTTCTTTTGCTTGGAAAGGGGATAGAGAGACACAAAGTGAGAAGCAGCCTTTGTGGTGGGTGTTTTGCTCAGGTCAGTAAATGTATAGCACAGCTGTGGACCTACAACTGGATTCATGCTTTCCCAACTCTATTCACACATTTCAGGTGTGCTACAAGTTAGGGGGTTCTCTGACTCCACAGCAAAGTGGTTTGAGTTACATTTTCCCTCTTGTAGAAGGATAATTTCTGGATCAGTGGAAGAGCTACAACATCTGCCTTGTCAAACTCTTTCTGCAGTCAGTACTCTCCATTTTCATACATGAGAACTCTTTAGGCAAAGCTTTTCTACATGCTTTAGACCAGGACTCGGAGATGATGCAGCTATTGAGGCTGTGATTGCACTTACCAGCTGCCAGCCTTGCTCTTGCAGTGTATGGGACATGCTTTGTACAGAGGCAGAAGAGCAGAGTGCCTGCTGAGTCCCCAGCTGGAACCGGGTGATGCTCACCATTTGTCCTCGTGTAGGACCCTGCTTGCAGCTCAGCATGAGCCCTGTCCTCTGTGGCAGTGGGGTACACACCACATCCTCTCTCATGATGGTTCTCCTTCAAGGTGCTGTGCTGGCAAAAGCAGGTTTAGTAACAGCAAGGACCATGCAAAGGCAAATGGGAGTTCTACAGCGTAGTCCTTGAAGCGGAGAGGTGGGATATCACCCTCTGAGCTCCTGCACTGGGGGGACACAAAGCCATGAGATCTGCCATCTTCCCTGAACTTGTGCTGTGCAGCAAGGCCGCAGGGACAGCACAGCTCCCTCAGGATCGACTCATGTAGGACAGGGACTTCTGGAAGAGCTGACATGGGAAAACCTCCCTGCCTCTCAAGGGAGTTCATCAGTTTGAAGGAACAGCCTTCCAGACAATGGCCCTGGGGATGGTGGGGAATGGTCCTGGAGATAACTTCATTTATCCTTTTTACCTTACTTCACTTAGAGCTGCCTAAACTAAGAGCTTGTGGGGCAGTCTGGACGTGGCTGTGATGTTTTAACAGAACAGTGATTCAATTGAAAATGGAGCCACTCTTTTTAGATAAATCATGAGCTGAAGTCCTTCTTTTATTGTTTCTATTCACAGTTGTTTTGGTTTTTTTTTAGTCTGGCAGCGAATAAGAAAAAACAAACAAACATTCACAAATTGGACTAATTGAGATTAAAGCTGCTGGTAGGCACCAACTTAGCATACAGCTTGGGCTTCCTCAGGGTTTTAGGTCCTCCAGCATTCTTATTACTCTTTTCCAATCTAAGCTGAATGCAAATGTCCAAAAGTGAAATTAAAGAAAAAAAAAAAAGAGGGGGGAGGGGGAATTACTTCAAAAAACCCACCCAAAANCCTAAACTAAGAGCTTGTGGGGCAGTCTGGACGTGGCTGTGATGTTTTAACAGAACAGTGATTCAATTGAAAATGGAGCCACTCTTTTTAGATAAATCATGAGCTGAAGTCCTTCTTTTATTGTTTCTATTCACAGTTGTTTTGGTTTTTTTTTTAGTCTGGCAGCGAATAAGAAAAAACAAACAAACATTCACAAATTGGACTAATTGAGATTAAAGCTGCTGGTAGGCACCAACTTAGCATACAGCTTGGGCTTCCTCAGGGTTTTAGGTCCTCCAGCATTCTTATTACTCTTTTCCAATCTAAGCTGAATGCAAATGTCTAAAAGTGAAATTAAAGAAAAAAAAAAAAAAGAGGGGGGAGGGGGAATTACTTCAAAAAACCCACCCAAAAAACAAAACCACCCCAGGGTGGGGAAGAGTTGGCTGTTTCAACCATACATTTCTCTTAAGAAAAACACCCACATTTTCATGCAGAGTTCTAATACTAGCTGACTAATCTCTTTGAGGTGTTCACCTTGGAGGGCTCAAAACCCAGCTGTATCTTAATAACAACTAATATCAACTCCTCTCACACAGAGGCAGCAAGTTTCTGAGGAGCTGCATAAATACTAGGGCAGCATTTGTTTCCTGAACAATGGGTCTGCTTTTTCCTGATGAAGACAAGCCCAGCAGAATCATAGAATCATAGAATTGTTTATGTTGGGAAAAACCTCTAGGATCATTGAGTCTAACTATTAACACAGCACTGCCAAGTCCACCACTAAACCATGTCCCTAATTTGCTTTAGATTCATACACCATTTACCACAACTCAGGATTTCCTGAACTGCAAACAGCATTGCCTGTCAGGACAAATAAAACCCCTGAATGAAGGCATCTGAGGTGATGAAGGTATTTGTCCTTGCAAAGGCCTTATGAAAGAGTGGCTTTGTGTCTCTCACAGTGTTCCTTTCAGTGAAAAAGTGCTAGCTTCACTTTTTAATTAAAAATAGTGCATGGTTCATACTTACATGGTAATGATTTGTAAAAGTATTTATGTTTCCTAAATAAGCAGTAATTAAAAAAATTAAACAGCAAATCTGTGGCCCTTTAGGAGCTATTTCCTGCCACTGTGCTATGCACCAGGGATGTGTGAGGCTTCCCAATCGTAGCTGGGGACCAAAGCAGCTTATTTGCTTCAAAGACATCGGTCTGTACATTCAAAATACAAAGCACCATCCCTATGCTTCAGTATCATTAGCGGTGTAAGACTGAGAAAGGAGTTGTTGTGACTCACTTTAAAGGAAAAAAATTATCCCTCAGTCTATTTTAATTCCTCATTTTCACAGAATGTTTCGCTCAGAAGGAGAAACTAAGTTTCTATGGTAGAAGGAACGATAAGAATATTGACACAGGAGAACAACCTCATATTCCTTGAGTTGTGATGAGAAACCTCTTGAAAGAACATAGAAATACCACACAGCAGTTTAAAAAAGGAAGAGCAATTAATTCAAATAATTTTGAACACAAATTGGCTTTAAAGTACAAACACAATTTGGCCAGGACACTGGATTAATGGATCTTGCCAAAGGGTTTATGGCATTAAATCATCTAATCTAGCCATGCTTTCAGACCTGAACAAAAAACCAATTCTTTAACTCAGTCTCCTCTGTGAGCCCACTCCATGTGCTCTGGGGCTCCTACTGCAGTCTTACTTAGCTTTTCCATAAAAACTGACCTTGAATAGACATCATATTTTTACTGTTTCTCCAGCATGTACTTAAGATATATCTCACCATGAGAACTGAATTCAGTTGCCTAATCAGAAGTTTCAAATGCTGTTTTTGAGGCCCCTTGGTGTCCGAGACATCCACCAGGGCTAGCAGATTAGCACATCGCTGAGGGAAGGCTCATGTCTTTCTGGACCAGGAACCATTTCTTGTCCCGTATCTGTTGGAAATAAAAGGCTTGTGTTGTAACAGTCTAAGCTGGTGTTGTAATGAAGTGACAGTACATTTGAATTCCACTGTGATAGCCAGTTTTATTATTATCAAGCAATGTATTCCTCCTATATTCAGAGTGTTGTTTTGATTCTCTGTGAAAATTTAGAGCCAGATAGAAAACAGTTTTTCTGAGGCTGCTACATCTTCCTGGAAAGTTATTAGAGAGATGACCTGCGCAATGACATTTTGTAGCTTGACTCCTGAAAACTGGTTTGATTTCAGGTCAGTCATTTTACTTTTGACACAAACTGATGGCAGATAGCAGAGCAGAAATATACATTCTTCTCTCTCTGTCTGAGTCTCAACTGATGCATCATTTGCCCAGCTGATGTATCAATTCACACATGAAAAGCTGTGTGCAAATAACACAGGATAGTGTTTATGCATTGTAGGCCAATTCTGCTCTCAGTTATACCCACTCCACTCTGCTCCTTTGTTGGGGTTGACAGGTGTAAATGAGAGCAGCTGATTTTTTACTCTGTGACCTTATAATGAAATGAATGAGATTCTTCAGGGCTTGTTTGACTGTACCATAATCATCATTGTAATAATGTAACCACAGTAATCCTCTATGGCTTTGCTGCCCCGGGGGGACTGGCTCAGTTCACTTAATTGGCAACTGGATGACAATCCCTCCTGGTCAAGCTTGCCCTGAGTCAAACCTGGGATAGCGGTGGGTAAAAGCTGGAACCATATGATGACTCTTCAGTGGTGCCTGGTGTGTGAGTGTTATATTCACGGAGAGCAAAGATACCTCTTGGGTTTATTACAAGAATGTGTCCATATCTGAAATCACAGATGATAAGTACAGTTCATTAGAACCCCATTCCAGTCTCAACAGCAAGGATGTGAACTCAAGAGGGCTGAACCCCCATTTGCCCCAAGTCCAGGCACAAACAGATGAGTAAATCCATGTTGGGGAGCAACAATTCCAGGTTGCACTCAGTTATCATCTCCCAAGGCTCTTGAAGATGCTTTCTGAAGTTTACAGTAAAGCTACACACAACCAACAGGACAATATAAAGACAAGAACAGGCCTAAGAAGGGCAAGTGTTGTATGCATCTTAACATTTAGTTCTTGTCTAATATTTGGTGTAGCTCTCTGCTTGGTTTAAACATGTTATTTGGAAGCATCTCTTAATAAAAACCTTTTTATAAAGACTTATGTCTGCAGACGCATATTCCCAGATATTAGAAACTTTAACATGTTGCATAAATAGAAAACGCTCACAGCCTGTGAGCCTTCAAGAGCTGGATGAGATGAGAAATGGATAGAACACTAAGAAAAGCTGCACTAACAAGTACTACGAAATCAAAGAGATCTTCTTTTATGCAGCTCATGACATGTCATATGTTCTGGAGACTGACAGTTTCTGTATCCTGGTTCTCTGTGGATCATCTAACAGAGAATCATTGGTTCTTTGCAGGACATCTGTCCTTATAAGAGTCTGAAGACAACAGTGTTTACTTGATGACAGCTATTTTGTACAGACTAGAAGAGAGCAAAATATTTGTTTCTCAAGCAAATCAGTTGATTATCTTGAAAAAAACATTTCTGGAGCAGAAGCAATCACCTGACTAAAACTAATGATTACCTGCTGTCTAGAGCAGAGATCTCTGAGCAAATCAGACAAAAGAAATAATGGGAGTTCCAGAGGTGATGAAGGTCATAAAGTTCATAATTCCTTAGATGATTTCCAGGTCTTCCTAATAATTCCTGCAGTCAGGGAGTTTCTCTCCTTGTCAAGTAGTGTCTTTGCATCATCTTTATGCTTATATACATGATCTTTGGACTTACCATGTTTATATATGTAATTCACTATGGTGGGTAGATAACACTGAAACACTCAGTAACAACATATTATAATGATAGGAGAAAGAGAAAAGGAAACACAAATTAATGTAACACTTGTGCAAGACTCTGTGTATCAAAAACTGGGTAAAAAAATCATCTGAGCTCTTTGGTTTACGTTATACAGTCCTTTTTATCTAGAGGTGGCACCCATGTATGTTATATTGATGTCACAATTGCAATGCCTAAAACCTCTGAACGCCACCAAACATTTCCAGTAGAGGATGTGTGCACCTCACAGAGACTGCAGAAACATCTAGTTTTGTTTTGTTTGCTATTTTTTGTTAATTAAGGACATGCCTTAAGTCCAAGCTCAGTTTTATCACTTATCTAAGTGACAAGCTGTAGCAAGGATGTGACCCTTGTTTGACGCCAGCTTAACAAGTCTTTCTGGCTCAGAGATCTGGCATGGTGGGAAAGACTGAAGTAGCTTTCTCACTGAAGAAATGAGATGATTTAACTACAATTGCACAACAGATAAGTTTTGAACCCTTTTTTATTAAATCCAAGTAACACTTCCTCACTGGCCTTTCCCCATGACAGGAATTGTCCAGAGTGGGGTTTTGACTTCAGCAATGATTGCCACAGCAAGTCCAGATAGTGAGATGTTAGTAGCTTAAACATGTAAAGTAGCATGAATCCTAGCCTGCACCAAGGTTTCCCTGTCAGTGTAGTATGCTGCTTTCTTGGGTGCTCATTAGATGCCTGTAAATGCCTGTCAGAATTTATTTCCTGCTTTTTTTCCCCTCCATCTCACTTACTTGCACAGGTCTTGTCTCTTCAACCACATAATTCAATTACTGAGCATGAAAATATTTCCCCCTGTATTCTGATTGTTCTGTGGCTGATGATGGTGTGAGGTGCCATGATGGAGTGCACTCAAGGAGCTCTTAGATGAGCATATATATTTGCATTGCTAATTTTGTGCCTTGAGAGGGAAGGCAATGGTTGACTTTGTTCCTTGTTTGATTCATAGATCTGTCTTATTTTACTGAGGATTGATTTGTGTGTAGGCAGGGAGCGGGGCTGGATATACGGTTTGAATTGCTAGCACTTGTGCACAAGTGAAGTACTGCTTGTTTGCAAGCAGATACTGAAAAATGGGAAAACAATTGCATTACAAAAGATTTGTTAAGGTGCCTGTGAGGAAGCTCTGTGTGTAAAGACCTACACAAAGACACGCTCTTGGTCTGTGTGGACCAAAAAAGGGAGACGATCCAAGGAGAACGTAAAATGGATAGCTTGAATCAAATGGAAATCATTGATTACACAAAAATAAATGCTTCACATGGGCTTAGTGCTAGTATCAGGCTCATATGATGCTGGTAGGAGGAATAAAAGCCATAAATCAGTGGAATCCTGAAAATAATAATGTTTCTTTAACAAGTGGTACAAGACTTGGAGACTTAGGCCAGACCAAGTACAAAGTAGAAAGCTTCACAAAAAAATAATTGAGGTCCCTGCAAAATATTTCCATTTTTTTATTGATTGAAGGCAATTATCCCTTAATTGCATATTTAAATGAGGTATTAGGAGGTTTAACTAAGCAATGCCTCTTAATTGCTGCTGCACACTAGGTGTCACAGATTGTGTTTATTTCATATGTTAATTAAAGAGAATGGGTATTTTATTTTATTGACTAGCAGGCTCTTCAGGCAGCACTGCTTAGGACCAAGGATGTCTCAGGTGTCCACAGTAGCCTGGGTGTTAATGCAACCATGAGAAATGTTCTGGTTTTAAATGAAGAGGAATATCTCCATTTCCTGGATATTTTCAGCCACTTAGACCATATATAAGTAGTAGGAGGGGGAACTTTAACCCAGGTACTGTTAACTCAAATGATACAGAAGTGCTTAAGTGCAGGCACAACCACAGCAAAGGTATGCACATCAAGAGCACAGGTATTTTTTTGCCTCTGCTGAACACACAACTCTAAGGCTGTGAAGCAGGATCTGATGGGGCTGAGATTTGAAATACATGGCATAATTTCCAGGCTATGGCAGTAACCTTCGAGGCTTTGTTGCACAGCCATGTGTGGTTCATACCTTGGAGTTAGCGGCCTCACTGCCATGAGATCGGGGGGAAGTGTCTGGATCCCACATGGTAGTTCTGAGCTCATTTTGGGGGACAGCTGCACATGAATGGCAGGGTTTTCTGTAAAAAAGAAAAAAAAAGTCTTGTCTGACTAACTGTGTAGCTGCTGAAAGAGTGATATACAGGCAGAGCCAAACATTTAGATGGGGTAGAGTTCTTCTCTGGTGTGTAGTGCATGCCCACTGCATGTGTGATACACGGGGTTATAGGCCTCAGGCTCTGAGAGTACCCTCTTTTTCTGTAAGATAAAAATAATCAGCCAGAGTGTTGAAAAGGCAAGAGATAAGATAGCCTGTCTAATCACAGGAGTACTATGTTGTATCTATATGGAGGGGGCAGATGGATGGATACTGCAAACTGGCCAGATACGAACCTTCTCTGGGACAGAAACCATACAGCCGTGTTAGTGAGGTTTGTGCCTGAGCTAATAAGGCCCACTGGGAGGCAGAGCATTTTAATTCAGGAATGTTGTAGCACTCACGCCATCAAACAGCTTCTGGATAACAGCAAGTGTAGCTCAGAGCATGGGCAAAGGGAACACAGCACATCTCACCAGCGTGGTGGGGCTGGTGAGAATCTGAAGGTGGTTTCAGGGCATATCAGGCCTGTGCCTGCTCGGGGCATGAAGGAGCTCTCAGAAATACTTGTAAGGAGAAGTGATCTGGAGTTGGAACCAGAGGAAAAAAGATCTGCCAGAATGACTTGGGGGGTGGGGGTGGGGAGCCTATCCTATTATGGGAAACCCAGAAACAGCGTATTTTGTCTGGAAAAACAGAAGCAGATGGCAGCAGCCTGAGCAATCTTCAGGCGCAGGCCTAGGGCAGCAGGCTGCATCCTTGTCTGGGGAGGCAGTGCCTGGTTTGCAGCAGGAGCAATGGCTTCGGCCACACACCAGATCTTTGTAGGATCCTCAAAGCAAAAAGTGGGGTGCAAATGGGTGGAGAAAGAAGCATCTGGATTCTCCAATTGTTTCTGGGAAAAGGGGTCTTGAAGGAAAAAGAGGGAAATTCACAGACCCGTTCCCACTCTGCCCGAAGTTTTCCTCCCCAGGTGAGCCCTAGGGACTCTTCCCAATTTCTTACCAGTTCCCACCAGTTTCTGATCTCTCCCTGGCACCCCTTCTGCTGGTCAGTGTTAAAGGGAAGGCTGTTTCTGCATTACTATGTATTCACAGCAGCGGCATTCATTTGGAGAGGTGGTGGGTGCTCAGCACCAGGAAAACTGGAGACCCGTGACACCAAAAAGGCAAATTCATAAAAGACTACATGGGCATAAATTCATTTTGAATCAATTCATGCTGGAAATTGGGTGCATCTTAACAGCAGTGCAGTGAGGTTCAGAAATGGTCTTCTGGTTAGAGCAGTGGAAGCAAAAAGTATTGTGATGATAGGCTTGAACTGGTTTATTTATTGACTCACCAGTCAAGTGTTTTGGAGCTGGCTATTGCTAGGGAATAGCTCTTCCAACTCCATGTTCAAATATAATATTCCACAAATTGTGTTTCTGGTTTGTTCTTCTACCTTTTGCTGAACATATATGGGAATTTCAAAGAAACACCAAAATCCCATGGCTGTTCTTTGAGCACAGGGCATCTGGCGTTTTTTGTGTTTGGGAAAAAACAACTGGAGCCACTAATGATGGGATGATCATGGACATAATTTCTACCTCCTGTCAGAATATAAAAATGCAGTGCCAGAGTAAGAACCATCAGCTTCAAGTATTGACTGGACTGTTAGACTGAACAGTGAATTTGCTCTCTTTTAAATGTATTAAATCCAACCCTAGATTAAATTTAAACTACTTTACTACAGCATAATCCACGAGGGATACCCTGACTTTCCACTGACTTTAATGGAGCCTCTACTGAACAATTAGAGCAAAGCACAAAATATGCAGTGTGGCTGTAGAGATGAAGTGGTTAACAGCCTTTTTTTTTGGGGCGGGTAATTTCCCCTTTTAGTTTTTACTCTGTCATTATAATTAGCAAAGCCCAAGGGTTCAAATCTAAGCTAAAAAAGGGCAGCAGCATGATAGTTTGTGTGTTGTTACTGCTGCTTATTACATCTATCATTATCATCTCACCATGACCTTGGGCTTCCCCCACTGGTTTATCATCTCTTGTCTCCATCACCTATGTCTGCAGAAAGCTCTTTGGGGAAGATCTGGTGGTTTGGTGGTCCAGACCTACAAAAACAGGATTTAATTTTCCATCGAGGCCTGTAGGAGAAGCAGTGCAACTTCTTTGGGAAGGGAAACACTGCTGTGCCAGTTTGTCCTCCTGGGGTCTGACAGCTTGTTGTTGTAGGGCAAAAAAAGGGCTGAGCTTTTCATGGCAGGATGGTACAGGATGGGCAGGGAACACCTCTGCTCTGCCTCAGAGCACAGCCTGCCATACTGTGAACATAAGGACACACCAGGGGAGCTGGTGAGAGAACCTACAGGAAACAGAGGAGGCTTAGCTGTACCTCCAGTTCAATTTTAAGAGAGCTCAACTGTGGATCGATGAGACTCAGCAGCAGGACGTTTCCCTCCAGTAGAGATGGGCCAGGCATAGCTTCCCCAGCAGCTGCAGAGGCTTCATGCTCTACTGGCAGTGAGTCTTCGAAAAGTTGAAATATTTTTGTCTCTCTGACATCTTTGGGCCAATGCAAGAGTGCATGGATGGAACATGGCAGCTTCTTAGCAATTAAATGGCAGAGAGATCAGACTGGACAATTTAAAGTTCTTTTTTGGCCAGAAATCTGTGGAACAATGTGCTGTCCCTCGCTAGTCAAAGACTTCTGAGAAGCCCATAATTTAGCCCATAATGTAGGAGAGGTTTAATATTGCAACACACAGCACAATGGCTTGAAGAGAACCAGACGGGTCTTGACATCACCAGCCTTTTCTTCCCTTCAATTCCCTGGTACGGTTGCTATTGTTTGAACCTCATCACTAATGGCATTGGAGAGGGATCCAGCATCGACCAACCACCAGGGCTCTCGCGATTATATCATTATCTCTTCTCCTAGTAGATCTAGGCAGAACCATGATCAAAATATTGCTGGCTGACAGCAAACTTCTGCTGCTATGAGAGGAGCCGAACCGCTGTTTGTGAGGGCAGGATGGAAATTTCAAAGTTAATCTGGTTCCCATCTCTAGAACTATTTAACTGTAGCACACAAAGCACTTGCAGTGCACCGGGAATTCAGTCGTTTTATGCAGGTCAGCCGTACGATGAAAAATTTTATATCAAAATGGTTAACTTCAAAAAGGGTTAGATTCAATTTCCTGGTGAAGGCTTGAGTCAGTTCTCATTTTAATCTCCCTTGCATTCCTGCCCCTGGGTAAAATGTCATTTTATTGTCACGTTTGGTTGTAATAATCGTAGTCATTTGGCCAGCAACAAAATCATGGGCCTGAACATTTCTGATGATTTAATCCAAATTCAGATCCAGATATGTCACCTGTCCCATCTTTGAAATGAGTGGAGCCATTTATTTGTACCTGGATCATCAAATTAGGATGCGGCTCTGTCCTCTGAGGTCCTTGGGTCTATCTTACCTTATCTGCTGCTCCCCAGACAACATTTTTCCTGTTCAGGGCAGCTGCTCAAATGACTGATTCTGAAGCTGCCGGAATAATGAAGATTCTTACTCCATCCAGAGAAACCAGTGGTGTCCCATTGTTTGTGTATTTCCTTTCATAAGTAGTCCATGAATATGCTTCCTTAAGTCACCGAAGGAAAATACTTCCAAGAAAAACTCCTGTCTTGTCTTTAAGAAAAATATTTGGACTGGTAAAATGCATTGTACTATGAAGGATAGTTCCAATTTACAGACTCATGAGCTTATGAGTGGAATAAGCCTCCATCCTTATCTTTATGTTACAGCAATGGCACCCACATACGATAAGTCTTTGCTGGCAGAATTTTGAAAAAGTAATTCCAGTGCAGTGAATATAAAATAAATGCTATCAAGGAAAAATATTTTTTGCTCCCCTGGAATAGAAAACATTATTGAAACTGTTGGATGCCTCAGGAGTCTATTCATGCAAAATCTATTTCTGCAGTCAAAATATATTCTATTCTGCAGATTTTTTTCCCAATATGTGACTGAGACTTCAAGACAGAAAGAAATAGCCATTTTGGCCAGGGAAGAACTGGCATGTGGTCTGGTTTTAGGTGAGTGTAGATTTTGCATGAAAATTATAGTAATTATGGGTATTTGTAAACAGCGATTTTTGCACTTTAGCGGCCTAATCGCATGGTCAACAGCTGGAAGTTGCTCTATGCAGATTCTTACCTAACACATAATAAAAGTCACCCTTTGCTGAATTTCCACAAAGAAACAAATTACAGCACAAAAGAGACCTGCCAAATGCAATCTTTCATCCTCTTCTGGTTCTTAAAGAGAATGTTTGAATATTCTGATTTTAAAAAAGGGAAAAAACAAAAGGAAAAATAATTTATGTATATCTAAAACACGTGTATTAAAAAAAAGGAATGGAAAATGCTGATGTATATATATTGCTTAGTCTTGTATTGTAATATATGCATTTCCTTTGCATTTGAAAGTTCCTGTGTCATGCATGGAACACATCTGTTCCTTCCATTTTTAATTCTGTTTTAAATACATATTTTTAATTTCTCCCTATTGTTTTCTCAAATGGTTCCATTACAGCAATTTAAAAGCATATCCAACAAGCAAAACCACACAAAATGACTCTTGTCATATTGAAAATCTTGGCAACCTGATGAAGAATCTGCTATCTAACTGGAAGCAACAATCAAAAAAGGAAAACCAGAACAAATCCAACCCAATCTTTCCCCTAGACTGCTGGAAAACATCTCAGTTTAGCATCCTGGTCGCCAGGTGTCCCAGTCCAGGCACAGTTCAACCAGTTAGAAGTTGTGCTGACTGGCATTGGTGGTTTACATTAATCTTTTTTTTTACATTTAAAAGTGCCTAGGAAATAAAAGGGCAGTTGCTGTAGCTCTGCTGATAAATGATATCTTCAAATCCTTAATTTTCTTGTGACCCTTTATCCTTAGCCTTTCTTGTAAGACACTGTCAATGTCTATCACTTCGAATCTTCTGCATCTTTTCCCCTGTTCTTTGCTGGACATCGGCTGACAATTTTGCTTAGGATTTTCTATAGCCACGTTTTCCAAAATGAACGGTACTGGTGATACACCCACAGCTTCACCAGGAGAAACACACAACTCCAGCCCTCTCTCTTTCTTGCCTTTGTAGCTGCTTCGCTTCAGTCAGCTCCCTCATAGTTACATAGATTGTGTTAACAAGCATTGAGTTATATAAAGTGCACACCCGTGGGTTAATTTGTATATGGAATCAGTGAGTTTGTTTGTGCTGTTGATAATTGTAGTCAACACTAGCTAATGGAATGCAAGTGTAAATTTAGTCTAAAACTTGCAGATGAGGAAAAACAAGAACTCCGAAGCCTCCATAAGAAACTCCATTTTAAGGGACAAAAGCAGAACCCAAAACTTGGCCCGTGGGCCCGTGTCCCTGGTTCATGCTGGTTTGGTGGGGCAAGGGTGGGATGCCAGTTTTCTGGGGTTGCGAGTGGGACCTGAGCATCCCCACCAAGTCCCAGATGAGAGAGAATGCACTGGCAATGCTCTAGCACAGAACAGGTCCACATAACACCAGCCTGGTATCTCAGGCTCTCCTGCCGGTCTGGGGAGCCACAGCTCTTGGGGAGGCTGAGTGTTACCGGGGCAGCAGTGAATGTTGTTCTCTCTCTCCATGGTGTTTCAGGGGCTTCCCAGCTGCTGACCAGGTTGGGAGATACAGCTCTCACATTGTACTTACAAGTCTTACCCTGAGGCTCAGTCTTATCCCTCAAAGTCATCCTCCTTTCCATCAGCAAGCACTTGGCATATATTTGGGTTCATTTTGCTCTTTCTTCCTTTTTACCACTGTATATGTTATTCTTTGTTAATTTATGAATTGCTGTGAGTCTTTGGCTTGGCTCTTATTAAAAACTGTGCATTTTAAAGGTGTTTAGTTCTTTCATTGCTAGTATTAATCGCTTCACTATCAATTCCCTATTCCCATCTGTTGTTTTGAAATAGCATTATATATTATTATGCCTCTTTATTGCTTCGGCTCTCTGTCATAGCTGACTGCTTGTTTACTTCACCCTCTGTGGAGCTTCCAGAATCCTTTTTCTCCCTTGTTCTCATGGCAATGCTCCAGCTCCGAGTTTTGGTGTGTTCACTGGAGGCGCTCCTGCATAACCTTTAGGGCATCTTGCTCTAGAATTTTAGCATCTCTCTCAGTTTGTCTCCCTCTTCCTCTCCCTCTGCCTGTCCTGTCTCTCTGCCGAAGGCAGCTGCCCTGTGTAGCATCAGCACCGTCGGTGTATTTGTACCTGTAGCTCAGCCACCAGCCTGGGATCTCAGATGAAACCACCAGCAGCAAGAGGAGGCACAGCTGGGGGAAGCCTCCACTGACTCCATTCACCTCTGACAGGTCCCCCTCAGGTTCCACATGAGAACCCATGGGATTTGTTTAGGTATTTCATAGAAGAGTTACCTTGGATGTTGCTGGAATACTGTAGTTTCTCATTTACTGCTTTTTTTCTCCCTGCTTATTATTTCCTTCTCCTATAGCATTTTTGTGCGCTTTTCCTGCCTAATTGACTTCCCAATTTTATTACTTCTTTCCTCCCTGCTAATAGCAAGATTGTTTCTAAGCTGTTTTGTGAATTCTCTGATACACCTACTTTCTCCTCCTGTCTTCTAACCAACATATTTTATCAATGCTTCCAATTTTAACAACATCAAATGTAATTTCTGCCCACATTTCAGACTGTTTAATCCATAGCACCTGAAAAAACAAGGTATTTATGCTTTCAAGGAAAGATAATGCCATTAAAAAAGGGTTGGTGTTCTTTTTTTCTACAGCCTTTCATAGGACCATCTGTAACTTACATTTTAATCCTTGTAGTGCTAAAGACTCATGAGCAGAGAAGATAATAATGGTAAACACCACTTCAGCCAATGTCCCCTCCAACTGCCATCTCTGAAATCTCTTCCCAGCCCTTCACAGTGACCTTGTCCCACACTGCCTGGGTGAATTCCTGCTGCTTGTTTCTCAGTCTCAATCACGTTATAGTCTGTATGACTGTGTATATGCAGAACTGCAGTCTTTTTCTGGAGGAGAGGGAAATACTTTTGTTTCAAAACATAGCTGGAAATGGGAATATCGGTCTGGCAGAGGGTTAGAAAACACCATGTTGTTCAGGTACCATGTCATATAAATTCTGTCATATGGGGACCAACCTCTGTTGTCGAAAGGAGCCATCAGCTTGATGGGTTGATCCTGTTCTTCCATTTGGAATGTTGCTATTCTGTTAGAAACCTTTTTTTCCCCATTTTTTTTTAATTTCTAAATTTTC
Source organism: Mystacornis crossleyi (assembly GCA_013400655.1). NCBI lineage: Eukaryota > Metazoa > Chordata > Aves > Passeriformes > Timaliidae > Mystacornis > Mystacornis crossleyi. The sequence continues at coordinate 73,788 of VYZQ01026319.1, read as the reverse complement.
TAAATTTATGGGAGTCTGGTTTCTATCCAGTTGTTCTTGCCCAATGGATGGCTTATTTTTTCTCCTACAGCAGGTATTTACAGACTGTTTATCCAAGATAGGGCAGTTCCCTATGCCTTCAAGATTTTTTTGCTAGCTGAATATGCCGATGTCCAGGTTCTTTAGTACAGCCAACAGCCTGTTTCCCAAGCATCTTAGCACTGTTCTCTACATGAACTGCAGTTTGGGCTTCTGGTTTTTGAATGTGGGTAGCCAAAGGAGTAGACAGTATTTCAGATCTTGCTGCAACACTCTTTCACACAGTTATCTTAATACTTTCCTGTTACTGCTGGGACTATCTTGCCTGCATTGGGCTGGATTCTGCCTTTGCAAGTGTAGGCCCCATTGGCAGCTTACAGTGGTTCATACTCTCCTTAGCTCCTTTACCAGCTTAATTCATCTCGGTAAATTTCTGCTGATGAGAGCTCCTTTTACAGCAGCTGTTGTATCAGTCCCTCAAAAAATGAGCTTTTATTTTATTCTATTCCTGTAATGCATCTCTTTCTGTCTACTGCCCTCATCCTCTTCTGTATTAACACTTTCTTTCAGCTGTGAACAATTAGTATCCCAATCAGAGTCCCAAAAGTAATGACTCTATTTGTTTATATCCAAGTTACCAGGAAAGAGAAAGTAGAAATATCTCAAAATTGACTGTGGAGAAAGTTCATTCATGTCTCTCCTTCAGTTCTTTTGCAGTACTGCAAGTGGTCGTCTTCATTTCAACAGGCTCCCACTCAACATTTCCTTTGTGCAACCCTATTTTCTCTCATTAAAAAAATTATTTCCCATCTGACACCTTATTAAATGCTTTGCTGAAGCTCAGATAAATTATATCTACCATGTTTCCTTTGTCTAAAAAGTCTTTTATCTCTTAAAAATCCTATCAAGTTAGTCTAAAACAACCTACCATTAGCAAACCCAAACCCTTTGGTAATATTTTAGTCCATTCCCAGTTTATCTCAATGACTTAAATTACTTCTTTCTTTCAAAATTTGTTCCAAAGCCTTCAGACATATGAAATCAGACTAACTTGTAATTGTGAGATCTCTTTTCTTCTCTCACTTAACTGTAGATACTGCCTTTACTATTTTCTAATCCCATGAGTAGATATGCTCATCACGAATACCTGCAAGTTCCTGTAGTTTCATGTGCCATTTCTGTCTGAATTCTGAATGAGATTATCCAGGTCCTCCCAATTGGAGACAATTAGGCTCTTAGTTTTTTCCTGTTGTTTCCAGTTAGTAAAATCTCATTCCCATATGATTAAGCTTTTAGATTATTTTGCTGCTGTTTCCAATGTAGTAAAACCCCATTCCCATTATATATCTTCCCTTTGCACTTCTGTTCAGTGTCAGTACTCTTCCTGAAGTTTGAACTAAAGGCTCTTTAAGTGGCTCTTTATCCTGCAGGTCCATAGATGATTGGGTTTTTTTCCTCCTGCTAGAAATGCAGCTTTGAGATCTTGTAAGCACCAGTGACTCGAAGAATCCTCCAGCCTCTTCCCATCCCCTTGCAGAGACACACAGTGTGTTGACTTTGGCGGCTGGGGCGCTCAGAGCTCAGAGCACTTAGTCCATGCCCTTTTGAAATGGAGAACATTAGTTCCAGCCTTACTTTTATTTGTTCTTCCATTTAATGTAAACTGAATCAACGCACAGTCACTTGAGCCAATGCTGTTTCTCAGCTCAGGTCTTCTAAAATGTCTTCATTGCTTATCCAAACCAATGGAAAATTCCAGTCATTCTTTTATTATCTTTCTGTAATAAACACAACTGTATGTATTATTTATAATTGTCTTCACCAGCTACTTAATTTCAGTGATACCAGAATGGCCAGCAATCTTTTTAGGAGTCATTTTGTCTTGATTGTGCTTAATAGAGAGGGATAAAGAGCCTGACAGGCAGGAGGAACCTTAAACATAAGTGGAGATGATTGAAACTGGGGGGAAATTCCAGCCTTTTTAGCCCAAATTAGGATGAAACATAAAAGTATTTATACTAAAAGGAGAATGTTTCCAGGTCAAATGAACTGCTTGAAATGTTTCATTCTGTCTTAAGTCCATTAGAACTGATTCAATAGTCTTTTCATTTCTTTTTCCCCTCTGGCATTTTGAAATTTGGAAAAAAAAAAGTGACCTAGCAGAGATGAAAATTACTTTAATATTAAATGTTCATATTTTTATTCTTCATAGAAAACGTACTTTCAAAATGACTTCCTGTGTTGTTTCATACAAGGCAGTGGATTTAAAATATGCTCACCCCGTAACAGAAATTAAATAAGAATGTGTGATTCTTGTGATCAATCACAACTAAGCAAACTCTGCAAACTGTAGAAATGTTATCTGAATTATTCTCACTGTGACCCAGGGCTATGCTAGGTGTATTTCTAAAGTGCATGCTTCTGCTTTGTAATCACTGCAAGTTTGGTGGCATGATTCCTGGGAGGGAATAAGAGTCCCTTGATGCCAACTTTACTCTGACTGTGGTAGATTTTGAGGGCTTGTTGTCTCTGCAGAGAGGGCGGTCCTAATAAAGAGGCATCTGGGCCTTCTTGTCTCCTTTCATCTATTAAGATATGTCAGGCTAGACTCTGGACAGCTGGATTGTGATGTTTTTGCCCCCAGGGTGTTTTGGGGTAGTGCAGTAGGAGAGCGTTGCTATCTCCAGGAGCCAGTGAATCTGAGAATACGTCTCAAGGATGAAGCCTGGAGAAGTGCAAAGAATGATTTCATCTTGATTAATTACACAGTATTGATCCTCTGTGGAAAGAGCAATTATCCCAGACACTCTTCTCGCCGAAGTGAAAGCCACCGGGAAAGCCACTCTGATAAAGAGGATGAACGTTTTCCCTCCAAAGGGCTCAACTGGTTTTATCCTGAGGGTCTCCAGTGTTAAATTTAGACTCAAAGGGAAAAAAATTCAAGCCTCGGTGTAGATGTGCCCAGCTTATATCAAGCACAACAGAAGTTGAACAGACAAGAGGCAGGGTTAAAACTCAACTCCTGTGGGTAAAGTGGGAAATGTAACCTTGTGCATCTTTTCATGAATGGCTTTGTCCAGAAATTTTAAAATCTGGAAGTTTTCTGCTGAATGTTATTGTAATGANAATCCAATTACCCCAAATACCCCTGTGCTTGCTGTCTCTGGTGCACCTGGAGCGTGGTCTTCACCACCCCTTCAGTCTGAGGCTGTTGTGACTCCACAGCCCTCCATGATATAAAAGCCTGAGGATTTCTCAGCTTTTTATCAATGCCATCATTCTCTTTCTGCCGCATAAAGGTAAGCAAGGAATTTGAGGAAGATCCCCCTGTTAGCTGTAGAAGCCTTTGCCTTTGAAGCCTTTCCGGTCACATGAGGTCTGTACAGATCTCCACAGAGATGTTGCCCTTGAGCTAGCCATTTCAGCACATTTCTCTTTTCCCCTAGTTAGCTCCCGTGTTAAGAATCACTTGTGTTAACCATTTGCATTAA
>VYZQ01026319.1:49961-67342 GCA_013400655.1 Mystacornis crossleyi | reverse complement strand
TCTTCTTAGGCTGTATATTCAGGGGCTTACAAGATCTCTTAAAAACTAATTATGGAAAAAATCTACTGAAGATTCAGAGACAGTGTCACAGCAAGGCCTCTGTTTTGCTTGGAGAGTCAGTGGAGGTGAGTGATTGTTATGCACGGGCGCCAAAAGGGGTCCTTGATCACTGGAGCTGTGCTCCTACAGAGTCCATGTGGCATCCTGTCCACACAGCCCTGCACCAATGCAACCTTATAAACATCATCACATCTCAATAACATAAAAGAAATAAAAGAATAAAATAAAAATTTTATTCTTTTCTCAATAAAAGAAATGCCTTGCAGACAAAAGATTAAAATCTACAAAGGCTGTAACTTAACCCAGAGAGAAGGTAAGAAAGATCAAAGTCATTAGAAATAGTTTAGGTCTTTGCAGTTCTCTTGGAGAGACATCTTCTCCTTTATGGTCCTATATTTTATGTTCACTTTTTTTTTTCTTTTTTGCTCATTTAGGGCTCGGGTTGAAGTTTTGGGATTTTTTTTTGTTCATTCACTTTGGGTTTTGATTACCCATGAAGTTTATGTTGACTCACCTCCCTTCGCTCGCTGACCTTCCCCAGTGAGGTGACCATGGGCTGGTCTAAGTGAAAGCAGAAGATGGAACCTATCCCTATAGATAAACCATTTGTCATAGCTTCATGTAACCTTCCACCACTCTTTGATGAATGGATATCCTAGGTAAAGCTTATTTTCTCACTTAAAATCTGTCAAGAAATTATGGAGGAAGAAATCTGATATTTCATGGGTTTATACCAGAATAAATTTCCTTTGTCCTTCATGTTTGCAGTCTCCAGAGGTCAGACTTTTTTCTTGTGCCCACATATGGATGCTGGAAGTGACATGTTAATGATCTGACCAGCCTTCTAGCTGAAAAACAAATCTGCTCTTCAAAGAACATATATAAGTATCTGTAACTTCAGGATGACTTGTAGATTTTCCTGTAATCTTGTTTGAAAGTGTTTACATCTGAGATGAGTTCTTATTTGCAAGTTTACACTATCATGAAAATGTTATATCTGAACTAGAATTCATGACATCTCTTCTCTTTTAACTGCCAAGAGATATTGCACTAAGAGTAAAACCTGTATTATGGCTGGCTGTACTACTTCTAGCCTATGATAAATAGAGGACTTTTAATTTCCCAAGTATCCAGTCCCTCCAACTCCACAACTCACAAAAATTAAAAATAAAATTTTCATTCTGAAGCTTAAAATTAATTTAATTTCTGTTGTAGTACTGTAATAAGTGGATCTAATTTAAACAGTCAGCAGTTCCTTCCACTGGACATTAATTTTTTAAAGTCTGCGAGTTAATCAACCTGTTTTATGGCTATATGTGTTTTTACATCAAAACTCCTCATTATTTCTTTTTTTATTTTTCTGTTAAGTGTCTGGGATAAGTGAGAATAGCTTCTGAATATAAAATAATCAATTAATGTTTCAATATAGGGGGGGAAAAATTCATTCCCCAAATGGATAACAATTTCCAGTGCTCCAGACTGTTTCCCTTGCAGCTCTTTGGATCATGATCTGTCAGTGCCACCTGTTAACTAGACTGGTCTTTACAGGGAGAATATATGGTCAGAAGATGAAGGAGCTTCTGAATTTTCTCTTTCTGGTTTTAATAGTCCCTCTGAAACATGAAATTAGTCTCAGGGATTTTGGAAGCTGCATCTTCACAGCCATTAGAGAAGAATCTGTCAGAGGACACAGGTTTTAGATAATGGATCATGCTGTTTACAGGGCTCTGTACCTGAGGGGTAATATTCAAAACCAGGTCTTGATTCAAACCAAACCATTTTGACATCACCCTGTAGCCACACTGGAGCTGCTTTGGGGAGTGAGGACTTTGGGATCCTTGGTTCCTGCTCCCTGAGGACAGGTGTCTGGGAGAATCTTTCCCTCAAGGGGCTGCATAGCAGCATTTCCCCTGACTGTAGGGTACCACACAGGCACCCCTTTTGTTAATGCCATAATGCAAGCTTCTAGAGAAAATGAGAAGTGTAAGCACATCCTTTCGAATCTCTCCTTTGTTTTTGCTTATGTGTCAGAATTCAGCAAACACAATACATTTTTCCCCTGGACCTTCAGCCTGTCATGGCTCTTTTCTGCAAATCAGTTTGCGCCTCAGTGTGTCTCAGCTGCTGCAATAGCTATAATTCCAATCATAGCCAGCCACTTTAATGGGCTTCTTGCGTCCACTGGGAAGAGCTATCCCATATGCAATGTCAGCTCCCAGCACCTAGAGAAAGTACAGTCTCTCTGCCACTTTTTAAGGAGAGCTTCAGTTCTGTGGTGACATTTGAGAGCTTTCATTATCTCAGTGCAAGAATCTCTGGGGCACACTCTGGTCTCTTAACATGCCCTTGTTTAACGGCACTCCTTACCTTTGGCTGCCTGTGTTCAGCTAACCAAGTGGTGGCAGAAATGTGTGTAGTCCCTCTTAAATCATTCTGATTTTCCCAAGTCCCTCTGCAGTTTTTTGATGGAACATATGGCAATGTTATGTCTATTTGAAAAAGCCTTTGCATCATATGTTTATACAACTGCTCACTATCCCAAGACAAAAATTCTTTCCTGTTATTGCCCATTTGCTGACTAAAGAAATTATCCTCTTTATGTATTCTGGTACTTTACCTTGATACCTTACATGTTTAATTATGTAGTCTTTGGTCCATAATCCATATGATTCACTCACCACATAATACAACTCGCATTAGTTTTATTTTTTTTAACCCTTGCCCTTTCTTTCTCACTTGCTTTCCTTTGTCAGCCTTTGGTATCTGTTTAGTTTTGGATCTTAGCCTGGATCCCATAAAGTTTTTCCTTCTTGGTAACAAAATAGTCAGTGGGCCCAGTGGTACAGGATTTGTCTCAAAGGACAAGAGCTCCTCATGGTTAAAGACGAGACCTTTAAAAAAGGTAAAAAACAAGCAACGAACCCCAAAGAAATCTCCTGTTATGTACCGCATAAAGGAATAACATCACAAATTAGAGAAAGGAATGGAGTTTGTGGCTACAAAAACAAATGGAGAAACAGCACTCTCTGTTTGGCTCTTTTTCTTGCTTCTCCTGTGCTGCTGGCCAGCGACCTCAGTCAGCCATGGAAGTAATGGATTTCCAGCAGTTTCTGTGGGAAAGAGACTTGCACACTGGTTCTTTCCATTCTTCCATTCTCCCAACAATACTCGGNCAAACCACACAAATATTTAGGCAAAGTGGTAATAAAGATTTTTCTCTTTCTTGGGTTAGAGGTGGGTAAGGCCAGAAAAAACCTGGAATCTTTTAAGAGTGAAAACAATTTTTCCCTTGAGATCTGTTTTGGAAAAAAACCCAACAACCAGAACATAAAGCTGCATGTGGATTTTTTTTCCCTCAGAAGGAGCAATGAAATAGTTTTTAGAGTAATGTTTAAAATGGGCTTTTTACAATTGAACTTTGTTCCTTTGAAATCTTTTCTGTGACCACTGACTACTTCAAATGAAGTAACTTGATTTCAAAGCTTGCAATATTAGGGAAATATGTCTAATATACTTTGGATCTACAGGTAACAGGTTCAATTTCTATTGGTCCTTTGTACCATACTGTCTCCAGTGCATCTTAATGGGCATATCTAGGGACTCTGTTCATTTTTGATAGGCTTTCTAGAAATCTGGACTTTTTGTGTCTGCATTATTACAAAAAGTATTTATTTACATGAGATTCCTGAGCTCTACTGATATAACCATCCTTTTTATTTACAAGTCAATAATATCAAGCCTTTCTTTTCAACACTTTGTTCTTTGCTCTCTTACTTTAAAAAATAAGTCAATAGGCAAAAATCAAGCAGGTATTTTCATACTCAACATCAATGTATGTGTTCATCCCTCATACATTGTGTATTACTCACCATACTTAAATAAAAAAAAGTTTTGCTTGGGATGAATAATCATTTTGTATATATCCCTTCCAGTGCATTTCTGTTTTTTGATGAGAACACCCTTCAGCCTTTTTCCTTTATCTTGACCTTTTTTTTCTGAAAACATATGTCTTCATGTAGTGGGGAGAGCTGCATGGTGAATGGAATTTATTAAACTCCTTCTGACACCCAGGAACTAATAGCTGTGGTAGAATACCACAAAAGAAAATATAAAAGTTTATAAAATGTATTTTCTCCTCACCAGCATCTTGCTTCTCTGAATCCAAGATGAGCCGGTCACACCAGATACAGTTTTGCCAAAGGAGGATGGAAGGTGGTACCAGAGCCCAAAAAAGCCCCACATTCATGTTGGCTCAGCTGACTGGAAGGACAGGCTTTGGGGTTAGACCCAGTGCAGTTCTGCTTTGGGGAAAGGAGAGGAGGGCTATTATATTAGGAAACTGTAACCATCAGCCTGACATCTGGAAGTGGCTGAATACCCAGTACTTGGCGTAAAAGAGGGTCAAGGAATTTTGAACAATGATTTAGGACTCCGTCCTGGAAACTACTTACTGTAGGTGGACTTCTGTCCTTGTTTCCAGTACAGTGTCTGCTGGCCATGCTGAGGGGATGGTGAAAAACTATTTGAATGCACAACACATATGAAGATGCCAGAACAATGATGGGAGTTACTCTTCTGACTCAACATTTTACTCTTCTTTATTCTAGGGCTACAAGATTGTTCAGCTTCTCCTAATTGACTTGATGGTCTTGCTGGAAAAAATGAGTTGCAATGACTTTTTTTCTCCTGCTGAATTATTTACAGGTGGAAAATATCTGCCTTGCTGGATCTTACCCAAAAGGCACTAAAATGTTTCTTGCAGCCTGATATTATTTTCTCCACTTTTCGTTTGGCTAGCAAAAAAAATTGGTTCAGTCGGATCTGAAAAAATCTTTTTTCTTCCTATTTTTTTTCTTCTGGTTTAGGGAGTGAAACAATTATTTACACCGCCCTATTCCTGATAGCAACCATATGTCTGGACTGCACAGCAATGAGCCTTGCAGTCCTACTTCTGGCAACTCTCCCTGGCCACAATGACATCCCACAGAGCTCCTAATGGGAGTAGGTGCCATGGAGCTCTTTGCGTGCCATCGGCACTTCCCAGCTTCCAACACCTTACCTCATATGCCACCACTGTCCTCCAGCAGCTCTTGCAGCTAAGCATTTGGTAAACTGTGTGGCACAGGCGACATTTGGAAGCTCAAAGCCCTCACAGACTGTGATGCTCAGATGGGTCAGAGATTAATAACACAGGGTGATTGAGTGAGTTAGACTGTCTGGATTCCCATCAGCTTGGAACGCAAATTTTGTCGGGGATGCAAAAAAAACTCTATGGAGCTTATTTGCGTCACTTAGAAAAATCTGTGATACAAAGACTCTCCCCACAGCAAAGAACTAAGAAACATGCCTGATGGCCTGGCTGGGACTGCTCAAGGAGGACAGATACTACCTGAGAAATTGAACTTGGGTGGGAAGTGCTTTTGTCATACAATAAGGTCTCTCTTCTGTCTTATTTTGCTCATTATGAAAGCAGAGCTGTCCTTTAATAAAAGACACTAATTTCCATTTGTGAAGGGGCTGAAAGTAAACTCGGTCGTGCTGGGAAAGCCCCAGTGAACTGTGGTGGAAACACATTTCCTCATCAGATGGAAGAAGACATATGGGGGTCCTGAGAGGGAGGAGAGTTTAAAAGACTGATGTTTTGTGGGACATTGCTGGTGAGAGTATGAAAGGGTCAAAGGCTCAGTTAGCTCAGAATCTGAAGCCAACTTTCCAGTACTGTTTGCTACTCCTTGGTCAAAGGAGGCAGAAAAGAAGGACATGCAGCCTCTGTGCCTGTAGGAGACCCTGTGAACACCTTCCCAGCTCCAGTCCCTGTGCCCTTGATGGCGCAGAGGACTTGTGAGGACTTGTCTTTTGCTACTTACTACGGGTATGACTTCTTCCAACCAGGCAGCATAAGTGGGGCAGGACACAGCAGGACAACACCTCCCTTCTGCAAACATGCTGCACTTGGCCCAGTGTGAGCTCTGGCTGTGGAAAATGCAGTAGGAGGCTGTGCTGTAGAGCTTTTATCAGCTGTGTGAATCAGAAGGGGAAATTTCACTCTGTTTCCTCCTGTTTCTAATGCAGCAGTATTTCGGCATTGTGCTTCAACCCATGGTTCACAGCTGAGTGGTAGTTTTATGATTTTATGAGGCCTCAGACCACAGCGTCTTTAAACGTCCTGTAAAATATACGGGTTAATCACCTGACCCCTGCAAACTTCTTGGAAGAACTTGTATTGCATTAGCTAATGCATTGCCATGTCTTCCTGGAGCTGCAGAAAACCATTGTACATGAAAAGTAAACCTGTCAAACTTGCAGCTTTGCTAACTTTGCACAAAACAGGGGGGAAAAAAGTCCCTTTAACCAGTGCAAAATAAGATAAAACCACAAACTTGATGGCCTTTTGTGCAACCTCAATTGGACATTGCAGCCCTATGCTGTAATCTCAGAACAGAGCCTTTATCATCTTGGGTGTACTAGCATTGACCCATAACAGAGTCTTAAATAAAAAGCAAACCATAATGTCAAAGAAAAAGTCAGTATCTCAGCAGGTCTGGCCTCGAGTGAGGGAGTGTGAACAGAGAAAACAAAAGCTCAGAATTAGGAGAAGGCTGGATGGGTTTGAAGGAGGAAAAAACCCCCAACCTCTAGAAAAATAGCAGGGTGGAGCAGAAATAAAAATACTTTGGACAAGAGAATCCCTACAGACTCCAAAGTTCAAGGCAAAAATGAGAAAAAAGGCCTAATCCTTGCCTTACCAGTGCCTGAGCTGATGTGGGTTAGCTGTGGTGGGAGAAGGGCTCAGAGCTCGGATTTTGAAATATCTGCGCAGAGGTGGTCCCGCAAGGCTGCATGGCAGAGCTGGCACTGTGGAAGCTTTGGGCCAGGCTGTAATTTATTGGCAAAATGCTCTGGGGCTAAATAGTCAAGAGAGACGGCACTGCACTCCCTCTGAGAAGAGTGAACGATGCTTCCCTCTTGCTTGGAGGCAGGGAAATGACATTGTTCTGTGGCAGTCAGTCCCAAGGAGAGCAGAGCCTTTTCAAGTAATTTGCATGCCTGAGTAAGTTAACACTGAGTAGTTCCTGCTCTCCCTTGGATCACGCTTCTGCCTGTTGTACAGCAAGCAGAGATGGATACAGAGAGGCATAGCTGAAGTCATAGTCCTGTCCAGAGACGGGGCATGTACTTCTCCTAGTCCACAACCCTACTACATGAATTTGCTCCTGTCACATGTACTCTCCCTCTCTCCATTGAAGCCACAGGAAGAAATTCTCCTTTCCATCAGTTTCCCATCTGTGAGGGACAGAAGGGACCCAGCCTTCAGAAGACATCTTTGAGAAAATGCTGGCTCTTGAAGAGATTCTCACAGTTCCAGGAAGAACCGTTGGGTGTTCAAAAGCTGGGAAGCTGAACGAGTGCTGAAATGCAGCCTGTGGAGAGCAAGGTTTGATTCCTGCTGTGAAAAGCCCCCTGCCCCCCAAAAATTAAATTGGCAGGGGTTCATGCCACTGAAATGTATTTTTACCTTATTTAAATTATTTCAAGCCAGACTGCTTGGTTTTCTACTACACTTATTCCTTGGCAGTTTCAAAAATGTCATGAAACTCACTTTAGAGGAGAGTGGGATGAGCATGCAGCAAACTAAGGGTGGCTCCATCCCTGAGTCAAAACAGTGGCCAGTTACCTGCCTGTTGTATCAAACTGGTGTATCCTGCCTTGCCAGCCTCCCTTGGCAACAGGTTAATTTACCTGTACACCCTCTAGTGCTCCATGGTCAGCCAGGCCTGCTCTCAGTGTGATGCCGAGTATTGGTGCACAACCAGCTGCCCATTTTGTGTTTCCAGCTCCCAGGAGTTATTTGTAGGTTCCCAGAATTTATGGAGCTGTCTTGCCCTCTGCTTTATTAAGGTCCTTTGCTCAAGAGTGCTGATCTCTAAGGAAAGCAGTGTGTGTAGACCCAGCCAAAGTCCCATCTGCCAGTGACCTTTCATCACAGGAAGGCCAGAAAAAGGGACAGAACAGGGACCCACACGAGCACCAGGGGAACTGGCTGCACTGTAAAACCAAGGACAGTAGGATCTCTGGTGAAGCTGGCAGGTTTTGTAGACAAATAAGTGTCACTCATTCTCTTATGGATTCCCTGAAACACAAAATCTCCTCAGTTAGATGAACCAGGTGGAGCTGAAAGTCCTTCATCAAAGCCTAGAGGGAGCTGGAGGCCACAGAGGGGACCATGTCTTCCAAGCATTATATAATGTGTGACAATGGAGCCATACAGGGGACTCAGCAATGACATGGTTTGGGAAGCACCATGGGAATGTCAGATTGGTCAATCTTCTTTTTACTTTTTGACACCCTTGCTGATATGTTGGTCAAAATGGTATTCCTACTAGGGAGTTTACAAAATTTTTTGCTCTGCTTTTCTTCTCTAAACAGCCAAGCATACCCCAGTGTGCTGTGTGGTTGTGCATCCCACTCAGAGCTCTTGTGTTGTCCCTCCTGTGCTGCTTACACCTGCCTTTTCTGCCAGCTGGCCAAGGTCTACCTCCACCCAAGACAGAAGTGCCAAATGGCTTAATGGGAGATGTTTTCAACTGGTGACACTTTTTATTGGCGGGCCAGAAACAGAAAATGGAATCTGGCATGTTGTGCCATTAGCACTCCTCATTGGGAGCCAACCACAAGGTAAATCACCTGGCTAACACTCCACAAGGACTCAGTTTAAAACAAACAAAAAAAAAAGATGTTAAAGCTTTCCCACCCTGCCCCGGGATCCCACTGCAGAGCAGTTTCCTTTGCAGTTCATTGCACTGCAGATGGGAGTTTCAGGCAAAGATGATTCTCTTTGGCTCAGAGATCACCCCAAGAGAGCAGCTTTGTGGGGATGGGTTCTGTGCTCCTATCAGCTCCAAGCAAGGCATGTTTTGGCGAGCAGCAGCAACTACAGTTCATAGACACTTACTCATCCTCTCCCCAGACTGCCCCAGCAATCCCTGATGGTGAGTCACTCTTCAGCCCTTCAGTCTTGGAGATCCCACATGAAGGGCTGGGGAAATATCTTACCTGTTCCTCATCCCACCAGAAATCTGTGACTGGCTTTCAACCAAGTCTGCAGGCTTCCTCCATGGATGCATCGTGTGCAGCCATGAGAGTTAGTGCTGGCACAGGGAGAAAAACAGTGGAAGCATACTGCTGGGGTGGGCAGCATCACAGAAGCCAAGGGAAATTAAAGCTGTCCCAAGCTCATATAAGGGCCGTAGACCCATGGGAATGAAACTCCAGGACAGGTATGAAAGTGTCATATACTGTTTTGAGAAAATAATTTGGAAAATACCTTTTTTTCTCATTATTTCAGTGGTTTTTTCAGTCTCCCTCACTTTCCCTTTTCCTCTTCCGTAACACCAACTTGATGAAAAAAGCAGACAAGCTTTGTCTGAGAAAATGACATCGGTGTCAAAGATGTTGATAATGGACAGATAAGCTGCCATATTGCAGCTGCACTTAAGCCCTGGGAAAAAAGACCGCTGGTGTATAACTAACACTGCTGGTGTCTAACTGCAAGGGCTTTTAATTACTATTAATTTTGCATGGTAGTATGTGCACTCAGTAAAAGACAGTGATTGTCCACAACATTCAATTTAGTGTATTTATTGTTATTTATGAAATTATGGAGGATGTCTTTGCATTCATGGGTCTGAGTCTTGCACAATTCATTGAAATGCTTGGCATCACTGCCATAAAACACACATACTGAAGGTAATAAAATCCAGCTATGCAGTACAGTAAAAATCCCCACAAAAAATATCATAAAATGGACATATGAATCTTGATAAAGTCCATGTATCTCTATGCTGCACATTCACATGAATTAGAGGTGTGTGGCAATCCTGGATGAGGTCTTATATAAAAGCACATGCTGTCTACAGAGGCAACATAAAATTCAAAGGGGGAGTACACTGCACCCCGTTCCTCTGACTATGCACAATTGTAACCCTTCATCCAGGACTCGTCCTTGGCTGTGCAAAATGTTTCCCAGTTCAACAAACCACTCCTAAGAGGTGAGCTCCAGGTTCCCTTTCCCAGCCTCACAAAGGCCATGAGAAACTGGGCATGCAGTCTTGGGAGGCCAATAGTGCTCATCATCCTCCTGATATGATGTCTGCCTCTCTCTGTCTGGCAGCTTCCCAAGTGCCCGTTTCACCATCGTCCTGCAAATGTAATCTGCAACTTCTAAGAAACATTTCTGACTTTCCGTCCCACTAATACAGTCCATAAACTGGAGAAGCAGAAGGAAAGGGGGAGATGTATCCAAAAATACTTGGAGTAAAGATTTCCATGGTTGTCTCTGGAGGGAAAGAGCCCATTGCACTTACAGGGCCCAATATTACCAGCCTTCCCAGGCTACCACTAGAAAGATACCGTACATAATGGTGGGTACCGTGGCGATCTAGAAAGCTTTTGAAGCATTATGACAAAACAGTCATTGTAACATGAATTGTTTATGAATTATACAAGAGGGCAGAAAACAGATGTATGGGGACCTCAGGGTGTTGGCACAGCCTAGGAGCCTCGACTCCCTTTGTACTGGCCAACCAACAGCACCTTCTGGCTAGCAGTGTGCAACTTCCTCGCTATAACCACAGCATTTTATCCCCCTGCTTGTTACCTCAGTCTGTGCTCTTACAGGTAAGAGCTCCCTAGGAGATTTTCTGTCACTAAGCTTTGAAGTGAGCTCTGCACAGCCTTGCAGAAAATAACTTTTAATATGCTGAAGTCTGGTGTCTGCTTTTACTCACTTCAGGTGTGTAACATCTTAATGACTGCTTAATGCTGCATGAGTGACCAGGACCATGGATGTCCACCACCAGAAAAGACCTGGGACAAGAAAATCATCACCTGCCAGGCACTGTCTCACAACAGCAGCAGGAAAAATCCCTCAACATGCACTGCAGGGGCCCACGTCAGGATACGGAATGTGGATTACTCTGAAGCCTTGCCCTGGTTCTGTGGCATCAAGGGTTCAAGACAGAGGCAGACCATGACAGATTAGTGGCTTGGTTTTTCCTTTCCACTGGTGCTTGTTTGCAGTGGGTTGTTCGGTGTATGTGCACGAAACCTGTACCAAGCAATCAGGTACAGATATGCTACAGAGAGAAGATGAAGGGGAAAGACCTCACAACCACTTCTCCAGCTATGTTAAATAAGATAAGAAATGCCTTGTGGGTTTCTAGGATGATCAGAGGGCTGGAGCACCTCTACTACATGGAAAGGCTAAGAGAATTGGGACTGTTCAGCTTGGAGAAAAGAAGGCTTCAGGATGACCTCATTGCAGCCTTCCAGTACCTGAAGGGAGCCTACAAGAAAGGAGAGAAACTTTTCGCAAGGACATGTAGTGACAGGACAAGTGGGAATGGATTTAAACTGAAAGAGAGCAGGTTTAGATGGGATATTAGGAAGAAGTTCTTTACTGTGAGGGTGGTGAGACAAGCTGGATTTAAACTGAAAGAGAGCAGGTTTAGATGGGATATTAGGAAGAAGTTCTTTACTGTGAGGGTGGTGAGACAAGCTGGATTTAAACTGAAAGAGAGCAGGTTTAGATGGGATATTAGGAAGAAGTTCTTTACTGTGAGGGTGGTGAGACAAGCTGGATTTAAACTGAAAGAGAGCAGGTTTAGATGGGATATTAGGAAGAAGTTCTTTACTGTGAGGGTGGTGAGACAAGCTGGATTTAAACTGAAAGAGAGCAGGTTTAGATGGGATATTAGGAAGAAGTTCTTTACTGTGAGGGTGGTGAGACAAGCTGGATTTAAACTGAAAGAGAGCAGGTTTAGATGGGATATTAGGAAGAAGTTCTTTACTGTGAGGGTGGTGAGACAAGCTGGATTTAAACTGAAAGAGAGCAGGTTTAGATGGGATATTAGGAAGAAGTTCTTTACTGTGAGGGTGGTGAGACAAGCTGGATTTAAACTGAAAGAGAGCAGGTTTAGATGGGATATTAGGAAGAAGTTCTTTACTGTGAGGGTGGTGAGACAAGCTGGAACAAGTTTCCCAGAGAAGTGAATCTCCCATCCTTGGAAGTATTCAAGGCCAGGTTGGATGTGGCTTTGAGCAACCTGGTCTAGTGAAAGGTATCCCTGTCCATAATAAGGGGGTTGGAAACAGATGATCTTTAAGGCTCTTCCAACCCAAACCATTCTATAATTCTATATTTCTGTGTAGAGAGAGTGATTTGGGTAAGGAGAGTTAAACTTGTGGAACAAAATTTGAAGAGTACGTCGGCAAAACGATGAGCACAGAAAATTTCCCACCAGGAAGATTTGTGAGAATTTGGGGAAACTTCCCATGATCTAAGTAAGCGTCAATAGTTGGATCATTTAGAATCAGTTGTGCCAAGACTTAGCAAAGTGCAGAGAACTGGATGATTTGGAGATGAGTTTTCTTTTGCCAGCTGAAGGTAAGCAAACTGGTGAGTGCGTGACTGAGCTATGTCCCAGCTCAGCTGTGGGGCACATCTGCGCAGCATTATGAAGCTGGGAGTGGGGGACATGTGGGTGAGAAGAAACAACACCTGGGTTAATGGCCATTAGCCCAGGCAGCGAGTCCTACACCAGCATCTGTGCCATTGTAATGTTTCCATTATTGCTGCATGAACTGGCCAAACAGAAGCTAAAACATCCATGTCTGCTCCCACTACCATCACACCTTCACTTGTTTTCACTAGCTCACCCCCTCCCAGGGCTCTCACGCTGACCCTGCCCGGGCTCAGGCTGCCCCTGTGCTCACACCATCCTTTCTGCTCATTGCTCATATGTAGAGAGGAAACTTTATTTCTTGAAGCCACAGTGGTAGAGTTCCTGAGGAGAGATGCAGTGAAGGAACACAGATGCACATGGATGCTCTGCTGAATCTGTCCATGCCTGCATATTTCACTGGGAAAGGACAATGCAGGCCAGTGGCATGGTTCTCTGTCCCACTTTCTCCCTGTGTAAAACAGGAATAATGATACTGACCTAGTTCACTGGGGAGTCTGGAAAGGCCAGTTAATGTTTCTAAAGCTCTTTGAGAATAAAAAGGTCTGTATCGGTGTGAAGAGTTATAATTATGTATTGTAATATGTAAGAGACTTGGCTTTAGTAGGAGAGTTTTGGTGACTGCAGCCGAAAGAAGGTTTCATATTTCATCTCTAGTGTATACAGATTAACAACACTCATACAACTTCTTCACAGGCATAAAGATGAAGGTGAAATCCACACCAGTGTTAGGCATTACAGTGAATTACCACGGCATGAAGGACCTCGGATTTCCAACATCTGTGAAAGTTTAGCTGAAGTGATGTATAAAGACTTGGTACCAGCTAACAAAGTGCTTGTGAAATTGATCCTGAAATCTGAAATTTTCCACAGGCTTTGGCATGACCTGGAGTGGTGCCCAAATCAGAAAGGTAAAAGGTTAGCATTTTACTATGCAACATATATTAACCAAGTGAGCGTATAAGTATATAGAAGGTTCAGAGTGGTTTCTCAGAGGTCATTTCACTTGGAATTTACCTGTCTCCAACCGGATCAGTGACACAGTGTGGCACGTGTAATTCCAAAAATCATAGAGATATCAAACAGGTATTATAACATACCGTGAAGTCCTGACATACATTGCTGCCATATGCTACACATTTCCATCACCACTGCTTCTCCTGTCTGGATTATGCTGACTTCCCAGAGGAGGTGACTGCATATTGGAATCTTGCATCAGGTAACAGCGAGAAAAAATGACAGGGCTTGCATTCAGCTGAGACACCACCTTCCCGGCAAGAGGCAGGATTATCAGTTCATTAAATCACATGGAGGACAATGGCATATCCACCACGAACAAAACCCAAATATTTTCACATCATTTAGAAGTTACTTCAATGTGTTACATGTGATGCCCTGTCACATGGGCATTATTTGCTCTGATTTTACTCCTCTGATTTTTGTTATGATAATTCTATAATAGTTTGCATTCCCAAATCATGGTTGGGGGACATGATGTTATTGCTTGGGCATTCAAGGCAGAGGGTGCATGACCAGTTGTCCAGAACACAGGCATAGAAATGTTCCCCTCCCCACAAAGGTGTCCCTCTCCACCACCTCTCAATTTTTGAGTAGACAACAGCTACGTTTTGGAATATGAAAAATGTAAGATGGAGCTGCAGAAGGTCTTAGGTATTGCTATATATTACATTTAGTGTCATAACAATAAGAAGAACAAAAAGAAGTGCAAATCTTGACTGTAGAAAGCCAAGTTTTCCATGTTCCCTCCTGTTTCTTTTGGTAATAGAAAATCAATGGACCTTTTATATATGCAGCACATCTGAAGCACTAAAGCTCCCATCCTCCCTTCATATATGAATAAATGAATTTGTTTACTGTGCTGTCTGAACAAGTGTGTTTCAAAACAAGGACAGATTCCAGTGCATTAGCTCCAGCACTTCTTTGCAGCAGAGCCCTTCTCTCTTTCTTCCACATTTCCTTCGACGAACAGCTCATAGCATTTCCTACACAAGCTCTTCACACCCCACCTCGTGACTGAAGTGGGGAGTGCAGCACATATAAAAATGTCACCCAACACAGCACCATTCAATTCCCGGTTGGAATACTGGAATATTTTTCATCCCTCTCATTTCCCAAATAGTAGTTTTCTTTTCCCCAAATTTGGTACAGCTTCTTTAGCTGCTTACCATTGCCCAGTCACATGCTTTTTCTTGGCTTTTGGCATAACTGTCCAGGTTTTGAGGTGACATTTCAGAGGTTCTTTGGTTTGTATTTTTTTTCATGACAAATTATTACAAAGAATTGGTATTTTTCTCTTAAGCTTGGTTGCTAAATTTCTCACTAGTTGTACAATTTAAGAATTCAGTACACTATTAACAAATGCACTAAGTCTTCACTGTAAATGGTTATGCTCTGTATGACTTTTTCCTATATTCTGGAACTATTTATGAGTCATTGATTATTTATGGATATATTCATGGTGCTTTTCTTGGACATGAATTTTGAAGAAATGAGTAAGCTTGAGGAAAACAACAATAGAGAGTTCATGGGAGTGGACTTTCAGGTTTGTTTTCACATTTTAAAAAGCGCCATCAAAAATCACTGCTAAGGCTTAGCATTTATCTATTGGCATCTTTTGGGGAATCTCAAATGGAGACTCCAGGAAGTGAACAGAATGGTAACATTAGCTATGGAGTTAGGACGTCCATTGCACAGGCAGCCTGGATGAAACCTGGAGAAATTATAGGTTTGACCCTAAAGCTAGCAAGAATTTTGACCCTGCTGCTGCTAGGCATCATGTGACATTGTTGATGCCTTTCAAAAATTGTGGAGGAATTTTGTTAGTGAAGCAAGTATCAGAACTCAGATTTTCTGACTTTTGACCCTATTTTAGAGGTTACAAGAGCACTGATGATCCCACAGTGACCTGTTCCCTGCTGCACTTGAGAATATAGGGGGCTTCCCTTCAGGCATCTGGACACAGTGGACTCCGTGCATTCTGGGCTAGGTCTCAGTTTCAGCAGACAGGACCATCAAATTGCTTTCTGTTTTGGGTGTGATTTGTATTTTATTTCTAATGTGGTGGTTTGAGACATTGTGTGCAGAAGAGAGAGGGAGAGAGGGAATGGCATGCTACCTAGGGACAGAGGAGTCCAGCCTGCTTAGAAGGGAAATATTGCTGGATAAACACAAATTGGTGTAAGCCACATCATTAGGAGAAAGTTGTCTATCATTAAGCACTACGTAGTGCATCCCTGTGAGCCTGAAATAAGTCTCCAGGGGATACACAATCATACCTGCCACACGAGTGGAAATGCTGAAGATGAACCGCGCGCCGTCTGGGTGTCCACCTCCCACCTGTGTTAGCATCATTATGTGCATGTTGGGCTGACTTAGCACACTGAGGAGGAAGATGGCCATGCCATTCTCTTTTACCATCTGGGTAATTTACTCTGTGAGTTTCTTAGAGAGTGAATTCATTAATGCAGATATGCAGGGTGCAATTATTCAGATGATGCAGTGGGAGGAAGCTGCATAAAATTTACAGAGTGAGCTCTGCTGGAACTCTGAGCAGTGCTTTTCTGGGTGGTCCTGCCTGGAAAAAAATCACACCTAGGAATGCCTTGATGACTTCTGACTGCGTCCCAAATGGCAGCTCCTCCCAATCGGCATCAGTGGGAGCCATTCTCACTAGGCGAGGGAGATACTAGAAGATTCCCAGTTAGCATCCGTCACAACAGAGAGGAAATCTGTGGGAAATGCTGATCATTTATATCAAAATTAATGAGATTTTCCCTCTCTGAACGTGAGGGCTGAGATGTATGCTGACTACAGGGAAAAAAAAAATCTATCCATGGATATCTAGTTTGCCTTTTTTATTTCTATTTTTCCAGGGGTCTTCTATAATTGATGACAGTGCCTATTTGGCAAAGGAATTTTCTGAGCACGAAATTAATTTTAATAGTAATTTTTGTATATTAAACAAACTGTTGTTTTTTCCCTCCTACATCTGAAGCCAAAATCACAGGACCACAAAACAAATCAGCCTAATTTCACTGTGAACTTTTCTTTTGACATCCTTCTATTTTTCAAAGAGAATAAATGTGTTGTTACATGACTGCTCTTTTCCAGACAGAAGAGGCAGAGAGCTATTTTTGAAGCTCCTTAAATCAGAAGCTCTGGCTCTTTACAAAAGCATCCCCACAGGATATCAGGACTGTGTTTGGAAACATATGTGATAAAAAAAAATCAAACCATAAAAATGAACTGGGATCACCTTGTAATTGGGCAGAGAAGACTTCCTGCTGCTGTCTGTATTTTTGTTAAAAGCCAGTGCTTCTGCATTTCTCACCTTTTGCTGCGCAAGATTGTACACAAAATCTCTGATTGCCAAGCAAATCAAAGCCAGGAGGGAGACCCCCTGTTTGGAGGAAACCATCCCCCTCCTACATTCTCTTTTACTGATGTTATGTAGGAAAAATTAGATGTACAGAATGTATCAAAAGTCACTGTAAAAAAAATAAAATAAAAACACCACCAGTGGAACAGAGCTATATGGAGACCCGGAGGAGATCTTTGAATGCACCAGCTTCCATATAGAGCAGTAAGCTAATAGGCAGTTCATTGAAGCTAAAGTAGAACATAAAACATAAAATTACAAAGAAAATGGCTGAAAATATAATAAAAAATAATTAAAAATCTTGTAAGAAGGTGGCATATCAACATCTGATGTAAATACAGACATAGGGAGTACAGTTTATCATTTGAATAAATCAAGGAGCTGAAAATGGTAACAAAATT
>VYZQ01026319.1:0-49774 GCA_013400655.1 Mystacornis crossleyi | reverse complement strand
AAAAGAAGAAAAATCAGTGGTTTCTCCGGTCCTTAAATATTAAGCATACTGTGGAAAGACACAATTCTCTCCACCAGCTTGGCATGACATGAACCTTTGAATAGAAACCAGACTTCTATTTTCTTTTGTCCACTCCTTTCTACTCTCCAGTGAAATGAAGTTTCAACTTTGTTGAAGACTTAGGGCAAAATTATTTTTTCCATGAAGATATAAGACAAATTGGACAAGGCATTAAGAGAATACAGAAGTTAAAAATAGGCAGTGTTCTTCCTCCCCTGGAAACTTTTCTCCTACTATCTGCAACCAGGCATATTTAAAACTCAGCGTCTCCTAGTGATGTGGATATCATACTAATACTACATATTTTCCTTTCGTGGACTGGCACCTGGAATTAGCCTACGGAGAGCAAACTGGTAACATTCAGACTGCAAATGTTTTGAGGATGAAACATCTTTCTGTTTGCTGGACCAGAACCTTATTCCTAGACACAATGTCAATACCAAAAATAGTCTTATATTACTGAGTGACCCTCATACATGAGAGTGTATTGGTATTGGTTCAGACAACACGTGATGATGTATACGTGTATGTGTGCACACATAACTATCTGCATTTTGAATTGATATTTATGTGCTTTTACCTGCATGAGTGTATGTACACATCTGTATTACACACGTGATATATATTGTGTGCATGTTGAGTGGGATGCATGCTCGCTGTGATGGAACCCATGCAACGGCGGTAGGTGGAAAAACAAAGACAGTGACAATCTTTTTCTAGGCTATTGCATCCTTCTCCTCAGCATACATGGGTAGATTTCCTGGGCCAGGAACAAACATCCTCTGTAATGAAACTATCCTGCTTTCCCANAAAAATCTTGTAAGAAGGTGGCATATCAACATCTGATGTAAATACAGACATAGGGAGTACAGTTTATCATTTGAATAAATCAAGGAGCTGAAAATGGTAACAAAATTTGTAGGTTTGTAGTCTTTTTTTTTCAAAAATTTGAGAAAACCCCAGTGGTTCTAGCAACAACTTCCCATTTTCATCTGCCAGAAGATGATTTCTCTGTTTTGCTCAGCTACCAGAATTCTTAAGGAAAAAAGCACCCATCNTCTTTTCTCCTCATCACCCAGTGGCATGCTTTATACACAGTAAGCAGAAGAGTGCATTGGCTCACTCCTTAACATGGCCAGGAATTTTTGCATGTATGCTCAGATGGTTTTGTAAGTACAGAGGATGGAGTATAAGCAAAGCTCTGTCAGTGTGGCTTGTCAAGTTTAAAAAAAAATGTTGCTTTAGTACACACAAATACATACAAACATTCATGTTGTAATAGTGCTTACACCCACAACAAAGATCAGGAATCTACCGAGTAAAATGTGGTGAAGGCTTCAATATAAGTGAGGCAGAGCTGAATGCAGTTGCCATCTACATTATGAAGGGTTTGGAATCCAACAGAGTTCCTTTACAGTGCAATTTACATATTTTAAAAAAAAACTTATTTAATAGTTGAAAAAAGCAGGGGTCAGCTTCCTCGGAAAAGCGAGGGCTTTAAATACCTGCAGTTATTTTGAGAACACGGGTGATTAAATTCTAGCAGCTCTGCAATTTCAAATGCAATTGGAAGTAAATGATAAATAAAAATTATTATGTCACTTGCTCTGAAGTTATTTTGCACCTTTTTCTTCTTTCTGTGTCTCTCCTCTTTCATTTTCTGTTCTTTACGTACCAAACTGCCGACTGATGTATCGTACCTATCTATCCACAAATACACACACCATGAAAACTGATTCTTTATATGGTACTAAAATTTATGCGTCCAAGGCTTAGCTCCTTACCTTTATAATAGTATTTCCAATAATATTTGGCAAGACAAACAGGAATGCAGGTAGGAAATATGAGGAAAGCTTTTAATTAATAGCTTTAACTTTCCACCTTGTTTAAAGGTTTGTATAATTTCAATTTCTGCAAGTCCCTAAAAGGAAGTCAAAATCCATTGGCCAAAAGAGGCAAGGAAGGAAGAGGAATTCATATAATCAGAAAATATTATCTAAGTGGAAAAGAAGAAAGATGCAGATTTAATTGATAGCTACTAAGAAGCAGTGACTTCTATCTTTTCACTCGAAGAAGATTTTTTAAAAATCCATCCCAATAGAATTTTCAGTCATTAGTGGAGGTTTCCAAAATCTCTAGAGAGCAAAAGTGAATGGAGGTGTTAAATGCAAAGGCTTATCTTGGGGACCCTAATTCTGCCTCATGCCACTCATGTTACGTATTATCCTCACTTGACCTTCTTTTTTGAGAAAGGGACCAGCAAAGTGGAAGCACGTGCAGTAGTGGAAATCAGATTGCACAAGACGCTAATCACAAAACCCCGCAGAAATGGACAAAAAATTGAAAACTCTGGCTTATATTCATAGCTTCCTGTAGGTTTCTTTCTTTTTCACCCTGTTCCCAAATCCAAATTCTTTGTCTTTGTGACCTGTAGTGCTCCTCAGCCAGGCTGAGGGATTGCAGAGGAAGGGGGAGGGGCTGGAAATGGTGCAGTGTCACACAAAACTGGGAAAATACATATTTAGGAATTTCATATCACTTTTAAAATGAGTGTGGAAGTCACTCTTTGAGCATAAAGGTGATTATCATAGAATTATAGATTCACAGAATGGTTTAGGTTGGAAGGGGACCTTGAAGATCCCCCCTTGAAGGGGACCTGGTTCCAAACCCCCTGCCATGGGCAAGGACACCTCCCACTAGACCAGGCTGCTCAAAGCCCCATCTAACCTGGCCTTGAACACCTCCAGAGATGGGGCATCTGCAACTTCCCTGGGCAATCTGTTCCTTGTGGAATTGCAAGGACAGGCTGACAAGACTCTGTATTGCATTATATTCATGAAACAGGGAATGAAAATTGATGTGATGCCGTTCACTGATATTGTAATATTATGTTCAGTAGTAAGACCCAAACCTGACTGCGCTGAGTTACGAAAGAGCTTCATGACACTGATCATGGAGCAACTAGGTAATAGAATGGCAGGAGATATTCAGTGCTAACAAATGCAAACCAACATACATAGAGAAAAAACCCACTAAGATTACAAACAAGGTGTTGGGATCAAAACTGGATGTTGGTATTTTCAAAAAGACGTCTTAGAGCCAGTGTGATTTGCTTTATGAAAGTGTTAGGTCAAAATGTTTAGCTGTAGCAGGAAAATTTAAAAAAAAAAAAAATGGTGAATTTTAGGCATTAACAAGAAATTTATAGAAAGAAAATGGTAAATAGGCTTTTCTGTCCTTCTACCTCAAAAGATACGTAGTCAAACCATAAGCGTGGCAAAAGAGGGGAAATAAAGCGATCAGAGATGTGGAGCAGCTCCCAAATGTGGAAAAGATTAAACAGAGCTGGATGTTTTAGCCTGAAAAAAAGATGATCAAGGAGGGATGAGGCAATAGCCTATAAAAGCACAGAAAGTCAAATGGAGGTAATGAAGGTCACTGATCATTGCTTCCCAAAATGAAAGAAAAAAGGCTTTTCAAATGAAAATATTGGGCAGTAAATATAAAATAAACAAAAGTAAGAAACGCAAGGAATCCCAAGGCTGAAAGTATATATAGGTCCCAAACATAATAGGATAAACTTACAGAAGAAACACCTGTGGAAGGCTATACAGCATAAACCCACAGCTTCCCAGATTGGGGACTTTCTAAACCAGAGTCTGTACCTGAACTCTGTTTTTATCAGTGAAAATAAAGCCTCAGCCTCATGTTCTTGTGCTGCTTCTAAAGACAAATATCTTCACTTGGAAAATTTTATCTGTGTGGGGATTTAGTCAAGAGATTTCAGTTAGCTCTTCTGGGAGGGAAGCTGTAGACTAGCAGAGGAAGGGTTAGTGCCACACTTCAGCGCAAGAGAGCAAAGTGACTGACATACCTAGAAGTTGTATCTAGGGGCTACCTTCATCTACACACTCACAGCAGGTGAGTTTCCATGTGATTCTGAAGAGAAATGTCCTGTTAGTGGACAGCTCTTTCCACCAAGGTACTTTATTTGCTCTCTGAACTCTGCTTTGAAGAGAAATTTGCAAAGAAAGATGAGCGGTGCAAGACACTGTGTGTACTCGAACGATGTGATCCACTTCCGACGGCACTGCTTCTTGCAGGACAAGCTCACATGCCAAATGCTGGGTCCAAATCTACAGCAGAGAATGGGAACAAACCGAATCTGAAATGCGTGTGTTGTTTACAGAGCCTCCTCTGCTGCATGGTGTCACATACCCTGGTCACAGCTGCTCTGAGAAGAGAACATTTTCTATGGAGAAATCACGGCGGCTTAGGGAAGGAAGGTGAGCAAGGACGCCGAGTGAGAGCAGGGAGCTGTAGCTTGTATTTTGGTGAACTTAATGACTAGTTTTGAGGCAAAGACTCGAAGGCCAAAGTCTGACAGGCTGTCAGGCACTGATTGCCATTTTCATAAAGGGCGCTACGCAAGTGTAAGTGATTGATAGATTGATTGATTTATTTTGCTGAGGCTCCTTTGTGGTCTCCTGGGGGGATTTCTGGCCACACCTCTCAGGCTGAAAGCACTTGCTCTGCCTGCTGTTGCCTTTTTTTTTATTTGCGGGTAATGAAAATTTGTTACAAGCCTTCCCTTTCATCTGTACATGGCAGGCTGTCACACAGAAACAAGCCATTCTGGAACCTTGCTTCCTTCCAAATTGCTAAATATTTTTCTTCAAATTGCTTCCCTAATGGGCTAGTATAATAGGAGCAGCATGCTCTCTGCCCACGCTGAAGATGCCAGAGCATTTGTCCAGTGCACATGTGTGTTGGGCACAATAAACTCATTGCCTGGCCTGGAGACAGTGCAGCACTGCTGCTGGTCTAATCTATGTCACGCATTCCTTGGGCGCAGTCGTGCACGCGGTGGATAGAGGAGAATATGCACATGGATAGGTACTTGTGCCTCCCCCGGGAAAATGCACCTCATCAGGGAGGCAGCCAGCTACACGTCCCACTCTCCTGGGGAAGGAGCCATGATTGCATTCCATAAGGTGAGACACAATGGCAGGAGGAGGAGAAGTGGGCTGCACAGCCATCGAGTAAGCCATGCGAGCAGGGACAGAGCTGGGCTCACTAATGGACTGGCCTGGCCAGTTTTTTATTGACTCCAGTTGCTGCTTTTTGAAGGGGCAGGCACCAGCAGTCCCCAAGGTCAGCAGTTCCATGTGCTCTATGCTAAACTGTTGCTGACCCACTGCTTTATGAGCCTAAGTGCTTATCCAGGAACAGAAGTGAATAGGTTGTGTGTGATAAGAAAATAATTTGCCAAAACTGCAACAATAAAGAAAGCCTGATGGGATCTCTTATGGTATGAATAGCCCCGAGCAGCTGCAGATTTCTCTCTGCTTTCACAATTATTTTCTTTTTTATAACAACTAAAAAGGGAGCATTGTCCACAGGCTCCTGCAGCCCATATTTTCATATCCAAATCTAATATTTCCATATACATGTATATACATATTATACATTGCGGATCTTTGTGAATAAAATACAGGAACAGAAAAAGAAAGAAAAAGGAAAAGCCTTCTCAGATAAGAGGCTTGTTGGCACACCAGCTTAACCCATTCCTCTTTTCTGTTTCTCTCACAACCCTTCTAGATGAATTTCTGCAAGATCCCAGAGCAGCCAAGACACACGGAGCCATGGTTCCTGTGTGCTGTGCACAGATGCCCAGTACACCACACCTGGGCAGCTCTCAGTGCCGACACGGAGAGCTCTGTGCCCTGGGGTAGCCATCCTCCCCCACTGCCCCTGGGGCTGGGAATGTTCTATCCCCCGCCCAGAGACAGTGTCTGCTGAGAAGGCTGAGTATATTTTTGCATGTTTTCCATCTAGGTGTTACAGAGGGGCCTCAGTCCAACAGCTGACCCTACTCAGACGTCCTCAACTCACCCTATTCCCCACCTCCTCAACTGATCCATGGCATTTTTCTTTCTCAGGGAGCACGAGCAGGTCTGATGCTCATCCCATGCTCTGTCCCCCACTGAGAACAGCCCCAGTGGAGCAGGACCCAGTGGCAGGCTCTGTGCTCTGACCCTCTCTTTCCCACTAGTTCCTGTGCTGAGCAGTAGTTTGCCCAGAGAGGGCTGCCTATGATCCAAAGCCCTGGAAACTCTGTCCAGGGCTTCTTCCAAAAACGGTGCCAGAGCTCCTTGCAGAGGTACCGCACTCTCAGGGAGTCCAGGTCTCTGAAGCTCTCTGGGAACATTTAAAACCAACAGAGCTTTTCTTCTTGCCATTCAATTCCATGTAAGGAGAAGACCAGACTCCAGCCTCGGATGTCACATCAAGGTCAGCTATGCAAAGTTCAGAAAACAGTTGTATAAAGAAACACAAAAAGAAATTACTCAGATCATAGCTGATCTTTGTTGCTGATTTCTCAAGAGGTCTCCAGTGAATCAGGCTGAATGAGCTTTTTGTTGCCTTTACTGTGAACAGGAGTAGCTGAAGTCAGGGAGAGTTCTCCCGTCTTACTGCTGACAGCTACAGTATGGCGGGGCTGTGGTGCCTTAGCATACAGTGATCAATCTCATTTCAGTTCATTTTGCTAGAATTTAATTTTCACATGGCCCAGTGTGACCACATCCCGCTAATTTCCCACTTGGTTATTTTCTTAAAACAGAGAGACCAGTTGAAGATTCTGCAACTCCTGTTGGTGAAATAATAATAATAATTTACATTTATTAAGTGCTGTTCTTCCCAAAGGACTGCCCAAACGTTTTCCAAAATTTGTGTATGCAGGAATACCTTCACCAAGGAAGGAAAAAATGCAGCTTCTTCCTTGGCACAGAGCAGCACTAGCACAACAGCTTAGGATAGGGAATGAATCAAAGGTTTAATGTTATTACATCTTTGTGGTTCTGCTAGAGTAATGTCCAGAAGTCTCAAGAGGGACCAAGGCCCCTCTTGGGGTGGGTGAAATAAGTAGGAGGGTTATTGAAAGAAAACCAGGGATCAGGAAATGGTAAAAAGCATACTCAAGCAAGAGTAGTAGAAAAAAAAGAGAGGTAGATAGATAAACATACACATGATCACATAGGTTACAAAGACATGATAAAGTCATGGGATTGGAATCTTATCCCATACTCTCTTCTCTCCTATGGCAGGCTCCCTTCTAACTATTTAATCACTAATGTACGTCTGTGTATGTATCTTGTTCCTAATGGTTTCCACTGATGGAGATTTTTTAGCCTTCTGAGGAACCTTCCTCTTAGCTTGAACCCTTCCCTTGCCTTTAACATGTTCCTTGCAATAACACAGACTTCTTATTCTTCATCTTGTGCACAGCAACACTTTTGCAGGCTGCCATTTATCTGTCTGTAGACTTTCTACAGAGGTATCAAGGTGGGGTTAATGCTGGTGTGATAATAGACACATGCCATAAGATGGGATCTAGAGGAGGACATGGCATGGGGGTGTCTATTTCTGTGGGGAGCTCTATGGTAAAGGTGCTTGTGGGACAAACAGCCTGAGAGATGTCAGGTTGGTACTTGCAGTCCTGTGGGAAAAGGGGGACATGTGAAAGCAATTATGGAGCTTGGTGCTAAGACCAAAAATGCCCATATTTGTGTTTGTAGATCATTGAGGAAATGTGTTTTAATAGTCCATAAGGAAACCAAAGCAGCAGGTAAAGTGACAAGCATGGATTTGGGGTAGGCACTTGTGGCAGCAGCGGGGAAGGACAGAGGGGAACGGCTGTGATGGTCAACAGCATGGACTTGGCTAAGCGTGGTACCTAGGAAATGCCACGTAGTCCCAGGCAACAGTTTCTGGGGGAGAAAATAAAAGTGGTCACTACAGCATGGATCTACATCACTGAAAGCTTAAGGGCATTATGATCAGGCAGAGGGGAAGTGGAAAATTTTGGCAAAGGAAGATTAGTAGCTCAGTGCTAATGAGGTGCCAGCAAGACCTCTGTGAGGAGAGTTTGCTGATGCAGGTGGAGATACGGGGCTGGAAGGAATAAAGGTATCCTGCAGATACCAATTTGTGAGTTTTCAGATGGAATATGTGTATTGATTTGGAGCTCCACTTCACAAATATGAACAGATTCAGAAAGCTAAAAATCATTTCTCCTCTCTTATTTTCTCCCACAAAGAAAGCAGTTTTAGGTGTTAATGTCCTCTCTACTGAGTCTCCTGCACACCCATCTTCTTTGACCTGATTTGGAGTACTGCTTGTTTGTCAAGCAAGAGGAATCTTTCTAGCTCCTCATCCACAAAAGATACTAACCTCGGTCCTGACAGTGGGCAATGAGTAGTGTACAACAGGATGTGATCTTTGGGGTATGTGTACCGCAACAAGATTTGTTAGAGGGACTAAGTAGATGACACTGGAAAATTTCACAAGCTTTAAGAGTTCCCTTCCTTTCCCTATTCTTCCCGTCCCAGGGAATGGGGGATGCCTTGCACTTCAAATGCCGTGCTCAGGGGATCCCAGCTAAAGGGCAAAGTGCGTTCCGACACCCAGACATCCTCCTCCTTGGAGATTACACAGGTACAGACCAAAGATGAGCCCTGAGCTGGCCCCTGTCCCATCAACATCTTTTGCACTTCTTTAATGACAGAGATTAGGAAGGCAGAATTGAGCTTCACCTCCGCAGACCCAGATCCACTTGTTTAAGTAGAATATTTTGTTGTTTATGCTGTAGGCTAAACAACTAGGTTTACCTAGGGTCTCTTGTTAAAATGAGCCATCTGTGGCAGCTGTGGTAATTATACCGAGACTACTGTACCTTTCATGCAGAGCTCTTAGATTTGTGTTGAGACTTTGAAAACAAGAGGAACAATAGCACAAGGGGAAAGAAAACATCTCCTTAGTGTGAAAACTATCATGAGGTCTTCCCTTCCTTCATTTTCCAGTCTTCCCTGGATTAACCACAATTCTCAGTTTGCTCAGTGGCTGTTCCCTGTGATGAAGTACTGCAAAACACTCTGAGGGCAAAGAGCAGATGCCAGTCTGAGGCAGGTTTTGCACCTCCTCCTCCTCATCAGCAAATGCTTGCTAACACTTTGCTCTGGTGAGGCAAGCAAATGTGGTATTTGTGCTGCTCTGAAGTCTGGGCAGTGCCGCAAGTGCTACCACAGGTGTAAGTCTCTTGCTCAGTTTTGATTCCCTGTACCCATTCCGAACACCACAGCACAACTTGTGCAGTAGCTGCTGGGCAATTTGCTTCCCCTGCCCCCAGAGCTATCAGGGTTGGTGTGAATAGGAAGCAGCAGGAATTGCTCCAGAGCAATGCCAAGTATTTCCTCCTCTCCAGGGGGGCTGAGAGTTCTGCCCTGGAGAGGATCAGACCTTTAACATTGACTTTCCAGCACTGCCTGACAGACCGTAAGGCTTAACAGCAGACAAACGTCTGCATGGCATATGCTAATTCTCCCTACTTTCCTAATTTTAAAACTTCTCCTATTAAACCACATATTGTTTTTATGTAGTAGCTATTGAATAGTGAAGTATCTGAAAATCCATGATACGGGATGATGCTTTGAAGGAAACACAGAGACCTTTAAATTTGCAAGTTGTAAATGATACCAAAACCCCATTTTTATCTCTAATCTTCTCCCAACTATAATATAAATTTGAACAGATGTAAATAAGAAAAGAAATACTGTGGGAATAAATGTTGATGCTATCAGCTGGAACTGGCAGTAACAAAAGCAGCCACTGACTCTTTGAGCCTTCAGGTAGTACAAGGTATTTTCACATAGTACATTTCTCTTATTTTGTGTTTTTCACTGTGGGTTTTCATAAACTGTAGGAACAGTTCAGTCATAAGAGTAAGTCAAGTTATCATGGCCAGAAAAGAACAGTGGGTTTGATTCACTTATGCTGCTTGTGGCACTACCGCGGCAGAAAGTCTGCCCAAGCCGGGGGGGAGGTCAGAGTGGTGCAAGGTTTACAGCCCTTGGTGACTCCCTGCATGAGTACAGCTGATCTGGAAAAGTGCTGTCAGCAGAGCAGAGAAGGGTGTTCTCATTCTCCTTAGCCCCTCAGCAGTTTCCAAATCACTAACGAGGTGTTTGCAATACCAGGGTGTGATTTAAAGCTCCTGTCCACAGGGCCAGTCATCTAATGAGCTTCTGCCCCATTTTGGTTCAAGAGTGAGTCAAGTCCATCGCATCTGTTGTCCAAAAAGTCGTGGATAAATAGTCCAATAACAAACAGTCTGAAGTAATTTCCTGCACAAACTTACTGCACCCTGGTCTTTACCACAAGCTCAGATTTCTTGTGTGGGCTCAGATTTTAGCAAAGAATTACGGTATATTGCTTTCCATGGGAAGAATTTCCCACTTAACGGATCTCAGGTCTCTATTAGACCCTTGGCTAATGGAAAACCATAAACCATCCCAGAGCTTTCTAGAACTCCATGGAGAGCTGAAAGTGCAGATATTTAGCCTCTTCAAGGGCCAGGGACTGACAGAGAACTCCTTAAAGGAATGCCAAGCTAATACAAGTTCCAAACAATTCCGTTTCAAAGGACTTCTGAAGTAAGAGATGACTTTATTAACCTGAATATTATTTAATGGCAGCATTAACTCTTCTTCAGTGGTTTTCCTTGGTGGTATCTGCCATCAAACTCAAGGTTCTGGCCTGATTGTTTGGGTTTTTTCAGAGCGTGGGGGTTTTTAATGCTACCCTTTCATGGCTAGGTCTGTTTGGCGGCTAACTTTGACTAGCACAGTTGCAAGGTTGTGCACCTTGCTGCACGTGGTCCCGAAGGAGGGTAAGGCAGGTGGGCCCAGATGTGCTCTGGCCACGGCTGTTCTTGTCCTTGTCACACCCTCTGTTCTACAAGCTGTGAAGAGTTTGGCTCGGACCTGTTAGACTGTTCCTCTGCCACTTGGGAACTCTGCAGTTCCTGGCTCCACACGCTTCTGCACTGGTGCTGTGTCAGGGCAAACTCGTACCAGCTGTTGACATATCTTCCCCTTTTCTGCAAGTCAAAGTATAGTGGAGAAACAGGTCTTACTAGCACTACAGTGGCTGATGTATTTCAAATCAGCATAGGCACCGCAGATTTACACATCATTTTTCACTTTAGCATATATATGCCACTTAATGTTGGAGAGGCCCTGTGTGTTGGTAACTGGTGCTTTTTTGAATGGCTGCTCATGAGTCTTTTTTATTTTAATATTTCTTAACTCATCCTCTCCTAAAACAAACTCAGATTCATTCATTAAAATTAAGGCACAAAGATTCCACAGAGACAAATCCCGGAGAGGGCTGATAAATTACACAAATAAGCTGTATTTATAATACCTCTGATGCCTCCAAATAGGCATTTTATAGAAGAGAAGCTCCAGCAAACTGATAAATCTCTTCTCTGATACTGCAGCTAAGCTGCATTTCAATACCTGAAACCATCTGTTTGATACAAGCATACACTTAGCATAATATGAATACCTTAGCACACAGGTACCTTAGCATAGTGCAGCCCTTCATTTTCTCATAAACAGCAATTATGGCCCAGGCAGAGAGCAGCGCATGGTGGGCTGAGGAAGGAGGAGGAGGAACATATAAAGAAGATGGATTTTTTTTCCCCCCTAATCTGTGTGAGTCTGACAGAGCATACGAAGATCTGTAAGCCACAGAGTGCCAGTGAGAGAGAGACAGAGAGACAGACAAAATTATTTCCTTTGCTGGGCCTTGCAGTTTGAAGTAGTGCCTGCCTTATTCGCAGGACTTTTTTTCCCCAGATGCCCACCCAAGAACCATTCAGCTACATTTATTATTCTGTCAAACACAATGTGCAATAAAGAGCCAGTCTCCCCAATGATGGGTACCTGTGTTCATAGCTCCACAGTGAAGCACATAAATCACATGTGAAGGGCAATGCACATGTGCTTTTTGTTTCTTGTATCACCTTTTATTATCTTAGGACTGAAAAGTTAATAACCCAGTGGGTAATCATGCCATTATCAGTTTACATTGTAGTAAAGCCCATTCAAATGATGATTACATATGTTAATGAGTGTCGTTATAATGCACTACACAGTACATTACCTTCAATAAATATAATTGTTTATGCACTTTAATGAGGGGATATAATGCCCCCCAAACTAATGGTATGGACTGAATTGTGATTTATTGCTGGAAAACTTTGCCATTAAGAAAGGAAATCTCACAAACCCTTTCATGTTTATCTAACTTTTTTCCTTCTTTAAAAGCTGCCACTCATCTCTCCCTCCTTCTGCCTGCAAGGGGAAAATAGCTGTAAGACACTTCAGCAGTGTTCCTTGTCAATGCCTTCTTCCACCTGAAGAAGCAGGAGGTGGGTTCATTTAGAAGGTTTAATGAAGATCATTATGTTTACCCCTTAGTAAGGCTTAATGCGCTATCTGGCAACAAAACTGATAACGCGTCAGAATTTTGGCTGCAAATCAAACAACGGGAAGTAAAAATGTTGGTTGTTAAACTACAAACTAGGAATAGAAAATAAGGTTAAGGATGACATTTTGGCCAATGGTCCTTCATCTAGCTATAGAATAGTCAGAGAATAGTTGGCTGTGCAGAGCATTCAAAGCTCTCCAGCTGGGAATGAAGAAAACTAGAGGTGAAATGCCACCTGATCTCTTCAATCTCTAGGCGCTTTCTTTTCCAGAGGAGTGAGATAAAACCTTTCTTTGTGGGCTCAATAAGAAATGACAAAGGGATAAAGAATGCTAAACCAGGCAGCACTGTGTAACTGGCTGAGGGTGCAGCAGGCTGAGCGAGATGAACTATCAGCAACTAAACTGCACAAGACTGGAGTTTCCTCTTTAATTTCCCTCCACTTGGTTTCCTTCCTGAATGGCACCGCTGTGACATTTCCATTACCGGTGAAAAGTAGTGCGCTTTGTACAGCAGTCTCTTTTCCTATTGAAGTCGGTGCAAAAACTCCCATTGATTTCAGCCGCAGAGGCAGAGAGCCGGCAGTGGGGGCACGGTCACCTCTGCAGAGAATTTGCATGTCGTGTGTCCTAATTTCTCTTCAGTGTCAGAAATTTTTAAAAAAAGTTTCCTCGAGTCTTCAAGAATAAATACGATGATGAAATTTAGAACAAATAATAACAGGAATTGCTCTAAATGCTGTTAAAATTCAGGTGTGGTGGCAGGGAGTATGAGAAAGCTGCATGTGAGAGACCAGTAGGAACTGAGGTAGCTTCTTGTGGTATATTCCCAAATATATGTACACACAGCAATTACTTGAGAAACTTTGCAAGGATCACAGTCATGTTCCAACTAGTTTGAAAGTCAGTAGTGTAAAAAAACTTTGACATTGAGATGCAATTTGTGGTAAGATCTAATTAATTTTTTTGCTCCTAAGAATAATTTATTATTTACACTTCTTATTATATATGTATTTTAGCTTCATTAGTCTGCAATGCTGGAAAAAATTATACCTTCAAGTCCTATTTATCAAATTAATGGCGCAATTTCATAGTGACACATTCCACATTCATTAAACCAAGTACAGTAAAAATGCATTTAAATTAGATTAGTGTGATGTAATAACGATTCCAGTGTATGGGGTGATATTCTAGCAGTAAAGAAACACCCAGATCGAGTTGAAAGCAACTTTGAGACGATTTTTCAAAATTGATTTTGGCACTGATTTAAGTGAAAGAATAAGGACTAACATTTGCCCCTCACAGCTTGCTCCGTGTGGGGGTTCAGGGCCCTGAGTGGAATTGCAGGAAATGAGTGGTGGAGTCGTTCTGGCCACGGCAGCGGAGGAAATCCAGCACGGTCCACAGAAGGCAATTTTGTCAGCCTCCTGAAACGCTGGGGAAGGACACCCACCTGAATCCACCTCTCACCAGTGCCGACTGCACAACGCCACCAAAGTTTCTGCCAGCCCCTTACGATTGTGAGCCTCCCAACCATTTTACGCTCACAAAGGCTCATGTGTCTGTGCACGCACCCAAGATGCACGCACAGCTGCAAATGCCTGGCTGCAGAACCCCTTGGAGGTCCTACCCGTGCCCCTTTGCCTCCTCAGTTACTGCTCTCTGGCAGCCTGTAAGCACTCTCTGGGCCACAGAGGCTGGGTGAATGGTGGTCCATTTCCACTGACCTCATCCACCCTGGCAATCCCAGCCACAGAGCAAATAGAAACTCTAGGTGGGTGCCAAATTCATAATCCATGAGGGGCCTATAAAACCTTAAGCCCTTCTCCCTACTCATGCCGCATAAACTGCCTGCTTCAACCCCTCTGTGAAACAGGCAGAAATTCACATCACCTCTCTGTCGTGCCCTTTAACAACAAGTTTTAGTTTAGCACATTCCCTGTAGCTTAACTTTCCTGGCTCGGGCAATGAGTGAGAGTCCCCGATAAGCAGCAGGTTGGTGGAGGTTGCTGGTCAAGAAACAAATCACTGGGAATTCATGTCCTGAAGCTCTGACTGAGTCAGACGGGGGCTGCATGTCCCCTCCCTCCACATGCTGATACTCGTCTTGTAGTCTTTATAGCCCAGCAGAGGAGTGCTTTCAGCCGACTGACACTCAACCCTGCACTGCTCCAATATCACATTAAAGAACCAAATTAAATCAGAATAGCTCCTAAATAAAAAAAAATCTTTCCTCCGAGTATCCATAGGGAGTTGTGTATTGTGTGTATCTGTCTTTCAGACTGTAAGCCTTCAGGGCGATGACTATCTTTATTTCTGAAACACAAACAATATTAAAACACCATTGGCACTTAATAAATCAGCAAAACTACAGTCGTTACATAGGCCTCCTGGTGAGCCATCAGTTACCTTAACACATTACCAGAAGTGTGCCCTTTGCATTTTGGCATGTGGCTTTTGAGGGGTGTGCAGCATGAAGGCAGGTTGAGCAGCCCAGATTTTGGAGGATGCTATTTGCTCACCAAAGAAGCCCTGGACCACTGCAGGCATCATTGCAGCGACATCCTCAGACACTTCTGTCCTAACCTAGAGGTATGGTCCCACCAAGGGATGCTAGTTCATCCTCCATCTTGTATCTCTTGAACTGAGGTGCAAAGAAAGGTGGTAAAGATTGTTGCAAGGTTACTCAGACTGCATATTTAGAGGACATTGTGTTAGGAGGAGTTATCAAATACTTGCATTGTGGTGGCACAGGGGTGTGCCAGCCAGGGATGGTACAATCCGGCACAAAAGGCAGTGCCCCACGGTTTCTGCCCCATGGTCACTTCTGAGAAGATTGAGCTTGGAGGGCTTGTAGTGAAGAGCTGGAGCTGAGCTACACTGGCTTTAAATTGATGAACAGGGATATGATAATACGGTAGGAAATCAAGAATTTTTCAGGTTGAGGTGGATGTGCATTAATAGCAAGGAAACTGCTGCATGTTTGAAGGACTGCATCAGCCCTTTATAAACCCAAAGGTAATTTACAGACTTAGGCCCAGAGATACTTTTGCAAAAAAAAAAAAAAATAAAAGAGGTTTTCAAAATTTTTCTTCGGAGATCTGCGAAAAGGCTGAGTTGAATCATTGTGAGCAAATTCATGTATTAATATAAACAATTAAGCTTGATTAAAAAGAAATCAGTTTTGCCTCTGGCCTGACTGACCTCAGATTTCTAAGGGCTGCTTTTCCAATCCTAAGGGCCTGAGCTACGTGTCCTTTTGACTTCAGCTTCTCAGCCCATCATCCCCAGGCATATCTTTTGTTCCACAGTTCCCCTTCCACTTCTTCCAATAGATATAGAGTTATTTAAACAATTAAGGCTGTATGCCCCTACAGCCTTCTCCAGAAAGCAAGGGGCAAGACACAGCCAAGTCAGCTTGAGCACTCAGAGACAAAGAGAGCAAATTAAATAAAATTATTGAAAAAAAAAAGAGAGAGAGAAGAAAATCAAATCTAAGCTGAAATTTACATTTACTCATCTATCTCAACTGATGATTTCTGCTACCAAGCACCATATGGTGCTGTGTGAGGCTATAAATATGCTGCTCTTCCAGACCAATTTCTATTGGCATTTCCCATCAGTAAACAGGTGCTCCTGGCTTCTCCTATGCCTCTGAGTTCAAAAAACTTGAGCAAGTACCTTTGCGTACCTACAGGAAGCAAATGCAACTTGTCAGTGGGAGCGTTCCCTTTGCAACAGAGAATATCAGCTGCATTTCCACAGTGTGTGCAGGACAGCAGAGCAAGCCTGCATTACAGTGAGCACCTGTGGCAGCTTCCTTCCTTCATGCTTTTCCTAACATCTTCATGCCCATCAGCGGGGCTGATCAGTGCCCCAAGCCTCATCCTGTGTGCATCCTTTGCCGTGACCTCACAGTGTCAAGCACCACAGGATCTCCCTGGAAGGACTGGATAGGTGCTTGCTCCTGTCCACTCTCCTGCTAGAATCAGGCAGGCTGAGAAAAAGGGGGCAGCCAATGTATCCTTGCAGGGAAAGGGGTTTGCCTTGGAGGGAAGTTGAGAAATCAGTCAAGAAGCATGAATACCACCTAGAAAATCTGGAATCATCTAGCTTAACAAGGTCTATGGGCTTAACCCATTTCAGTGGCAAATTTCTGTGTCATTCTGCTGTAGAAACCTAAGCATGATGATGGAGCACTACCCCATCCTGCAGTCTGCTGCAGTCTGGGGCCTTCATGCCCTCTCTGCAATTATTTAAAGGCGTGGGTTTGGTTAGTGGTCCCTGCACACTGAGAAGGACAAAAAGGAAGCACCGTTGGTAGTACCAGGGTGTACTTTGTGAGGCTAATCTGAATATTGCCTTACAAAGACACCATGAGCCCATTGCCTTAGACTGGGGACAAGGACTCCGGCTGTTCATGCCAGGTCACCACATTTTCAAATCCATTACAATGGTTCAAAAATATCCAAAAGGTCAATATATTGTTCATACCACATCAGTGATGCTAGGGGGAATAACAACCTCCAGTAAATCCTATTATTTTCACAACTATACTAATAACATGAGAAACTATAGATATAATAAAAGTTTATATCTATAGTTGCTCTGCAGACACCTCCTCTGGTATGGTATAAATATAGTATATGAGACTTGGCGGTGTAATACAGTTTTTATTTCAATTTTTTAGGGATGGCCATGCACATCTATAACTCATGAAAATAAAAAGTGTATTACACTGCCAACTGTTACATATTCCCTAGTAAAGCAAAAATGGCAAGATAAATTTTATTTTTCTCTTCTCCCCACCAACAAAGTGACTAGCTGATGTTGATGATGAAATGTTTGAATAAATATTATTTATTCAAACACTTTCTATACTTTAACCATGTCTGTCCTGTCTATTTGTCAGTCCTGTCCATCTGTCATATGCTAGGTAACTTCTTTTTTCCCTGCATGTTTCTTTCGGTTTTCATTTTATGCTGCTATACTTGGTGTTATTCTCCTTAGGACTGAAGGGGAAAGAGATTGCCTCTTCCCATGTCCTGCTCTTGAATTTTCTCAGACACATTCTCTTCGGGTCTTAAGAGCTCTAACATCTGTGTGGGACATGTGCTTTGGCTTGGTAGCATTGGCAGCACTTCTTCAAGAAGTATGAAACAGTGTAAATGAGGAAGGATCCCGGCTGCATGTTGTGCGTCAGTGGAACAAGAGGTGAAAAACCCTATGATTCATAGGTAGGGATGGGGAAAGAATTAGAAACTCAAGTGCAGCGGGCTAAGTATCCTATGCCTAAGAGAAATGGAACAAACGTGTCACTCCCATACCATGAAAAGGAAAAAGTGATAAAATCCTGTTTTATGCAAGTGCTATTGTATTACGGTCAGCTCTTGAGTATCCACATAGCAATGGATCTGGTGGCAGATTAACTGTGCTGGGCTTGTAGGACAGCCAGCGTGGTGCTTCACGGCGTAAGAGCAGAGCCGGGGTCACTGGGGACTGGGGTTGGGAGACCTCAACACAGAGCAGCGGGGCCGGGCAGGGTCCAGCCAAGTCAGGAGCTGTCTACACACTGCGCTGCTGCTGTCAAAAAGCTGAGGTGCCTCCTGCAAAATGTTCTTGAGTGGCTCTTGGGTTTGGGGTGAGGGTGGCTGATTCAATTTTTGACAAGCCACCCCTGTATTAGAGGGCATGTAATGTCTGTCCCTCCATCCATGGGACAGTCACTGGCCTCTCAAAGCTAGAACATGAGCAGGAAACCTTTAATCCCTGGAAAGTCCACTTGGTGACACTAATGCCAGCCACCATTTTCTCTCAGCCTGTCTAATTGATTAACATAATGAAATGAAATTCAGACAAATGTTCCCCATGCGTATTTAATTTGAACTTTGCTAGATGTGAAGTAACCTGTCACTTGTTGGCTTGTTTTTATTGTATCAGTAGGTATCATAAAATTATTACCTTCCCTTAAAAATCTCACATATTTGACTCTTTCTTTCTTTCTTCCATTCTTCCTTTCTTTCTCCTCTCTCACTTTATCTTCTCCTCTCCCTCTCCACCCCACCCCCATCCCATGTTTGTGTAAAGGGATATCAGAGACCTTAGGTCAAAGACCAAGGAATGCTGAGTCAACTGCCACATGAAATGAAAAGAAATTTGATCTTCCCGTCTCTGCAAACGGCCCAGGTTCTCAGCCTGTACAGAAATCTGCCCGGAGCATCAGTTCCTCCTGTTTCTCTCCTGTACAACGTGTATCCACTACCTCCTCACCCGGAATCCTTGGAGCTGGCATAGAAAAAGAGTTCATACCATACAAATGTAGAAAAAAGAACTCCCTAGCTCTGTGGAGGTACTACACAATGATCAGCAACAATCTGAATCCCTTCAAAACCTGTGTACAAGCTGCAAATGCACAGACCAATGCCCAGAGGAGGAGAGAAGCATGCACAACACAAGGAAAAAGCAGGGTTTGACACAGCCCAGCTGATGATAAGGTTTTCATTACAGCCTCAGCATACTAATACCAGACCACTGCACAGGTGGGAGAGAGGTGCTTGAGGGCCAGTGAACACAGAATTTTATCAGTGTGCCACTATTACAGCAACACCTGTGCTAAATAACTTTGAACGCTGATCCACTGTGAAGAGTCAGTGCTCAGTAGCCCTCAAAATTTCTCATTTCTTACCTGCAGTGGAGTGGTCTTGTATTTGAGCAATGGCTGCACAGAACTCCCAAAATGTTTTTCTTTCTTCTCCTTTAGGATGCCTGTCACATATACACAGAGCCCCTAAATTGCTACCTTCCTGTCTCTGCATTTTTCTTTTCATTTCTGTCCTTCTTGTGCAGTGAAAGACATTAGGGATGGAGTGATAAAAACACATGATAAAACACCATCACTGGGGAGATCTATGCCTTGGAAATACAGAAACAAAGTCTGCACGCAATCTTTCCATTGATGACAGTGGGTTATACCTCATGACAAAAAGCAAAGGAGTCCTTTAAGCTGTGCTTGCCTAATTAAGGTCCTGGTTCAGCTAGAGTGCCTAATTTAAAACAGATGACTCAGTGTTGATGGTGCTGCACTTTAAGTTGGGTACCTGCCTAAGTACTTGGCTGAATGGAAGCCCAAGCAATGTATCTTTAAATGAAGTAGCAGTGGAATACAACAGCCATTCTAACCACTATATATAATTGACTAAAAAATCAAATCACTGAAAAAGGTGCTGCACTTACAGTGAAAAATAATAAATAAATGACTTACAGATTGCCAACATGACAGTCTGCAGCAGAGCAGAACTCAGCGACTGCAGCTCCCATTTGAATTCATGGGAAAGCAGGGACTTTTGAAACTGCTAAGTTAACCAAAAATATATATTGTTAAAGCCAACAAATTTATTTTTCTGTTTGAAAGTCCCTGTTTTGCTATACAGAGGAATAGGTTCGGAATTCTCTGACTCTTCAGCATCATAAAACCTAGAGTGCCTGCTTGGGGAGGTGTCAGGAAAATATTGGTTTCCATTCTAGGCTTATGTTATATTTACACTGTGGCTCACTGAAATACTAAAGCAGTAAGAGATATTATAATTAACCTCTTCAATTTTTCCCTTAAGAAGTATCTGGTTCAATGAACTGTCAATCAGCTCTCACATTTCCTATTAGAACGGGGGCTAATATTCGGCACTGACAAGTGAGTTCAGTGAAAGAAGAGAGGCCATACAATGCCTTTATGAGTAGTACAGGATGGTAAATATTAAGTATGTTCTATGTAAAGAAAAATTTTGAAATGCTCTGTGGCTACTTTTGAGCTACATCAGTCCTGTCTTTTTGTGTTCCCAGTTCTAAGGGCACACACAATTATTAGTGCAAATGTATTCCCATTCCTGCTTTGTGGGAGCAGTTTAGGTCACTGGAATTGATTTGCAGACACGGAAACCTGACGCTCAAAGGTCTTCAGTAGGCTTGTAACTCTTGATGTCGTTTTGTGTTATGTGCTTAAAAACAAGATGGGTGGTCAAATATCTTTACTAAATGCTAAAATGATCTGAATTGTACCATTATACAAAAGGTTGCAGCTTAGTGCTTGAAATATTATCCTTTTAGCTTAGAATTTCAACTTTTATAAATGTAGGTCTATTCACAGTCCCCAGTGCTGCAACTGACTGCATTATTTATTATTTATCATTATTAATTATCACAATGTATTATTTATGCCATGCAATAGGTATGCACAGGATTTTGCCAAGAAACATCCTTCACTCTCACATTTATTAATTTCTAGAATGTTACTATGCTGTTTGATTTGGAAGTGAATCAAACCATACCTAGATATTAAAATGAATGACAGTGAAAAGCTTCAAAAGGTATCCTGTTTTCAGTTGTGAGAATCAGGTGGCAACCTGGGGTCCTCTTCAAGGTCACTGCTTTCCTTTCCAAACCTTGAGACCAGGAAGAGATGCCTGGCCTTTGGGCTCAGTCTTGTGCACTAAGAGCCCTTCCCTGATTCTTCTGAAGCCACAGCATAAAATCCAGTGTCTGAGCTGCAGCTAAGGGTCACAAGTGGAACCAAATTATAGTCTTAAATTGTGACAGGGAAGGTTTAGGAGGAATTAGGAGGAATTTCTTCACAAATTAGACATTGGAATGGACTGCCCAGAGGGATGATGGAGTCTTGGTCCCTGGAGGTGTTTAAGGAAAGACTGGACATAGCCCTGAGTGCCATGGTCTAGTTAACAAGGTGGTTAGGATGGACTCAATGATCTCAGAGGTTTTTTTCAACTTAATTGATTACAAAAAACCCCCCAAACCCAAAAGAATTATCTGATTGTAGGCATACTTTTATCGGTATTTTGATTTGCCTTAGGTTTATTTTTTGCTAAGTTGTACCCAGTATTTCTCAACAATAAGAGGGCCCATTACTATGTTGGACTCCATACACACATGGTAAGAATAATGAGCCCAGGACAGTGCACAATATTTGTAAATATTAGTGCTGAAAGAAGTACAAACAAACAAAACAACAACAACGAGGCAGAATTTTCAAAACTGCCCTGGTTCTGAGATATGCCTAAATTTCTTGAGCAGTTTTGGTAGTCTCTCTGAAATAGCTGTCATCTATACGTCAATTTAGGTGTAACAAGGCTTTGTCTTAGAGTTTTGGCAATAGGTGAGGTCCCAGACAATTTAACAACATGAGCTGAGCACAGGTTGAGAGGAAAGCCCTGGAGGTGCAGGGTGTCCAAAGCCTGTCCTTATTATTTGCTATTATATCACAAATGTGCTACTTAATGATTCCTTTTTTAAGTAAGTGAAGCACAGTTGTAACTACAGAGAGAGGTCCTGTTCCAAGGAGCTCACCACACAGAGATATAGCAGTCTGGTGAACAAAGTGGAAGGAGCAGATTCGGTGCAGCTACACTTTGTACACATGCGGAAAAGCTACAATCAGCTATATTTTTATCACAGTCAGAACTCAGAATTGCTATTGGATATAAATGTACTGAAAAGGGGGGAAAGGCTTTAAGAACTTGCTTACACGTATATTTAGTAAACAGTATCCCAATATACAGGTTTTCCTTTTCCTCCTGTCAGTGTTTAGTAAAGTTCTGTTAGCATCACCTTCCAGCT
The DNA here is from genome assembly GCA_013400655.1 of Mystacornis crossleyi. Classification (NCBI taxonomy): domain Eukaryota; kingdom Metazoa; phylum Chordata; class Aves; order Passeriformes; family Timaliidae; genus Mystacornis; species Mystacornis crossleyi. The sequence continues at coordinate 27,755 of VYZQ01026319.1, read as the reverse complement.
AAAACAGCTTATAACTATAATAATGATCATTTGTGGGCCGGCAGGAGACCTTTCACACTTTTGCGAACTGGTTCATCCAAGTTCAACTTCAAGACACAAAGCTAAGGATGAATTTTGAAAAGATGCACCTCAGGACTGCTGCTTCTGCAACCCACCTGCAGCATGCTATACTGAGCGAGAAGGCTGCTCTGCTCCTGTGAATGTCAGGAGAGAGCAGTGTGGGCTGCTGCCTCAATGCTGAGCAGCACGCATGGAGCTCTCTGGTAGGTGCTGATACAGTCCAGCCCTGCTCCTAGTCAGGAGCAAGGAAACTCCTCCTGGAATGGCTGGAGAAGTACAAACTAGTAAAGACAGACCAAACATTTGATGTTGACAGCTGATGCCACAGGAAGGTTTTTGCCTCCTGTGCTACGATGGCTTTATGTCTTCACCTTCTGAAAACAAAAAAAAAATCAGCACTGAAAGATACTACAGGGCCTCAGTTTCCATAAAAGCAGGGTGACAAAGTCCCCCTTCCTTTATGCTGGTGGAAATTAAGGACAGTTCTGCTGAAATCAGCAATGTTACAAGGCTGTAAAACTGATCAAATCAAGGGACTAGCTCAGCGACAAAGCCGTCTCTCTGTGAGCCTGGCAGTTCATTCTCTAGCTACAATAATGAAAACACAGAGAGGTGCTAAAGCAGCAGGGGTCCTTAAACTCCTTTATCATCTGGGATCACATCTTAATAGGACTGACTGATGAACACTTCCCTTCCTATTCTCCCATCTAAAAAGATCACCTCCTCTTCTACTTCCTATCATGTATCCTCCCTGTGGCAAAGCAATAGCAATTACAGGAATATTAAGGAAGTAATTAATGCATTTTAGCCATCTTTTAATGAAATTCAGCAGCTGAGAAAAAGGGAGAGAGACACTAAAGTGTAACCTGTTATCTCTACCACATGCCACATTTTGGCAACTTGTGTATTGGAAGTCAGAAAAATGTTTACACCCATTTAATATATAACCTCTTAGGTTAACCTGTCCCCTGTATTGCCTGTTGCTAACACCACATAAGAAGTTCACATTTGTAAAATGAAGCAGATTTTTGACTAAGAGATCTAAAACGAACATGAAGCAATTTCTGTTAACATGACAGTCACATGGACATATATAGATTTCCTGGAGCCTCCTTCAAACTCTTCTCTCTTACAACTTCTTCCGAGCAGTTCCTATCAGAAGTGCTCTAGGTCCATTTGCCTGTTGCCAAAAAATGAACAAAAGTTGGTCAGGTAGGATAACCTCTCTCCTTTCCTCAAGAGTGTGCCAGAGCAGGCTTCTAACTACACCAATGGTAATGCTTTCACCTTTGGTAACTCAGATATTGTTATCAACAGAGAGTAGTGGAGAGGGAGTTTTTCCCAGTAACTCCTTCCATTTTGTCTGTGTCATCCCAGGGCTGCTGATTTGTGCTCTGCTAATCTTAGTGGCTGTACAGAAACATCTCTGTGGTGTTGCTACGTCTTTCTACAGAAGCTCAACCAGAGTCAGTGAGACCTTGTGTTTTTGCACTTTCCAAGGGCTTCCCTTGAGGATCTAATTTCATATTGCCCTCAAGCTGCTGTGGTCTGATAAATATGTCCCTATCAGCTGCTAGAATGCTGGCTTGGGCCATGCCTTCTCTCTCAATTGCATTTTGGTGTTATGCAGTGATTAAACCACTGCTCTACCAGTGACCCAGCAGTCGGTGACCTCCTTCCCCTTTCCCCCAGCATATTGTATAAAAATAGTCAAGTGATAATGGCTCATGTTTATTGGTTTCTCTTCAGCAATGCATATTTCCCACTGATGTCAAAATAGTTTAGACTGCACGTTGCCAGCACTTGGTCATACTTCTTCTGCCTAATATCATGACTTATCAGTGTTGTAGGAAATATCTTCCAGCTGTAAAACAATCCAGCTGGGATATAATTGGTCATCAGTCTAATAGCATAGCTGCAAATGTCTAGTTTCTTTCTTCTGCCATGTGTGGTAATTGAGTCTCCAAATCTGTCAACAGCCTGTTGGTAGACAGCCTTCTCTCCACTGGGCAGCTCCATGCCCTTAGACTCTGCAAGCATTGCTATTTTCTTCCCCTTCTGGGAGTTGACACATTCAGACATTGCATGATTATTTATCCCTTTCCTGCTGTTCATAGCCTGAGGTTTTTTCCTGGTGTGAGCACTGCCTGTCACAATGTTTATGCTGGACCATGTAGGCAATATTTGGTTGGTATCTGTCCTATCTTCCAGTAACCAGGAACGTCAGGAACTCGGAACATCGAAGGAATTAACAGTGTCATTTTGTCCAGCCTTTTCCAAGAGCAGGCACTCACCCCTGCAATCAACAGCTCACCCAGAAGGATCAACAGAACATTTGCTTCACTCAGGCTGGAAGAGTTTTTTCACTGCCTTGCAGCAGATTACAGATACAATGGCAGAAAAACAGCAACTGTAACTTGCCGTGGAGTGAGGGCCAGTACAAGAGATTACGGATGTCATAAAGGTCTGTGAAACATCGGGGGGTCATTGTTCTAATGAACAATGGCCAGATAATTCTAGAGCATGGATTGTGAAGCTCTTTTTGTAATCTTCCAGGCTACTGTGTTTAGCAGTTAATCACATTTCTTTGTGTCCTGTGGATTTCACTGGCATCATATTCATGTACCATATGGATTCCACGCCAGTTGGAATAAACCTTCTCTTTATTAACCGGGTCACTTATTGCACAGTCACATCTGTAGCATCCTCACAGTGGACAATAGATCGATATAATGGTTTATCTTCCAAAGCCTTACCTCCCACAACACACTTCTTTCCAAACTATACAGGAGATGATACATACACTCTTGAAGTGAGACTTCCCTGTTCACTTTACATATTCCCAGACTCGATATCTAGATCTGAAAGACCTTCCTGTGAGAAGGAGAAAACAAAAGATCCGAACTGTAGTTCCCAAAGTAGAGCCAAAACCAGGGGTGATGAGCTGTACTATTGAAGTCGTAAAATCATAGAATGGGTTGGGCTGGAGGAGACCTTAAGGATCGTCTTGTTCTACCATCCCTGCCATAGGAAGGGATGTCACCCACTAGACCAGGTTGCCCAGGGACCCCTCCATTCAGGCCTTAAACACTTCCAGGATCAGGGCATCCACAGCTTCTCCTGACAACTTTTTCCTGTGCCTCACCACCCTCTGAGTAAGTATTTTCCTCCAGACATCTAATCTAAATCTTAGGAGAAAATGCCTACTTCCTACCTTTATCTCCAAAGGGTGCCTACATAGAGAGAGGTGACTGTCTACAACATAAATGCTGACAGTCAGGTGGGATGAATCACACTTTTCCTGGAATATCTGAAGGTATAAAGACTCCCTTGGACCTTCTCTGCCAAGACAGAGTTACTCTTTCCAGCCTCTCATCTTTAAGTTCCCACTGTGTCCCACTGATATCTGCTCACATTGCAGCATCTGTACTGAAACACACTAAAATATTGAAGGAAGAAGATTGAATTTTCTTTGATCTGGCAAAATTTCTGTGTGATGCTAACAAGACAAAAAGTTGTGAGAACATGTCTTTCTCTTTTTCACTGCTAGCTGTGTATAGTAAAGAAAACGTCTAATTTTCAGTGGACAAAAAGGATGGTTTTTACAAGGAAATTTGAACACAATTTAACAGATGGGACTTGCTGCAAAGATACCTGCAGTCAAATTAGGCAAGGCAAACAGAGGTGAGAGAAAAAAGGAATATGTGATTTAGAGATGGTATTTTCCTCCACAGCTCAGCAAGTTTTAAGTAGTTAGTGCATTTTCTTCATCTTTCTCAGTAGTTCTAAATAAAAATGGTGCAGAGGAGAAGATAATAAATGGGAGTGTTTGAAGAGACAGTGTTTTAAGTGCCACTGTTGGCATTAGTACATCAGATTGTGCTGGGTAAGAGTGACGCAGCTGTCCTGCTCACCAGCGTCCTTGCTGGGGGAGACAGGTTTCCCTTGGCCTCCTGTCCTGCTCCAGGCTCCCTCTGGGTGCATGACTGGGCAGTTCCCAGTGTCTTTACCCTGGGAGATTAGGTCTTCCCTCCAAAGGGAAGGTTCCTCCTTAAGAATGTGACCTTTATGGCTATCCAGCACTCTGAAATGGGTAAAAAGAAATTTCTGGGTGGTTGCTTTTCTCTTTATAATACTTTTCTGCAGTTTGTCTGCCCAGCCCTATCCGAAACCTCCCCCCAAGATCAGGACTGCTGCGTGAGCATTTTTAATACAGGCCTCCTAATACAGAGCTCACACCCAGCTGCTACAGGCAAGAACAAATTTTCACCTGTCCTCCAGTGTGAGAGAAAATTGCTTTATCTGCGTGGGAGCTTGAAAAGGACCTCTAGAAAGAAACAACACACCCCAGTTCTCCTCTTCATGGAGTTGAATCAAGCTTTTCAATGAGTCAGTGATTATTTTTCCAACCTTAAATGTGTGCATAGTTGCAATCTGTGCATAGTTTAATCTTCTTAGCTTGATGTCCAAATACAAACTAAGGCAACAGTGAAGTTACAAGGCTTCTCTGAAGGATGTCCCTGAAGACAGACTTTTTCAGTGAACAGCTCCCAAAAACCAGAAAGAATATTTTTAGGCAATTGAAAGGCTGTTATCAGAAACTTTTACCACATTATAGACAATTAGCAGAGCTGAAATCGGAACGAAATATTATATTTTGTCATCATTCAAAGTTATCCTTTACGTCTTCTAATGTAGAAGATCATCAGTGACCTAAATTTCTATATGCAAGGCCATGCCTATAAACATCAATAACTCTTTTGAAAGTGCATTTATGGTAGCAACAAAACCTGAAGTATCTATGAAAACAAGTGCATTAATACCCAGCACACACAGCTGCCATTGCAGCCGTATCAATCTCTCCCTCTTAAAGCTTCAAGCAACACTCAGGGACTGAAGAAGAGAACACAAAAGACACTGGGAACGCTGTCCAAGGACAGACACGGCAGTCCTGTGCTGCTTGCCTTCCTCCTCTTGTGCTTGTTGTCCCTGCTGCGTGGGCTGGGGCTGCAGCCTGCATGTTGGTACCAGAGAGAATATTCAGGCAGCACTCGTATTTTACCATCACAAGTTGCTGACTATAAGGACTGCCTGCTTTAAATGTATAACAATGCTGGTCTCGCTGTAAATCATGCTTTCTTGGTGAGCTACAAGGAAGACAAAATCCTCACGTCTCTTTATATACGTTGTTTTCTTACTGGATCACTGAGATATTTATAGCAACAAGCTGTGTACTGGGTTATAAACCAAGAGACACAGTTCATGAAAGGGACATTGACTGTGGGGTCAATATAATTTCCCTATTTCTTATTTATTTTGCAGTTTCAAGAAGCAGACATAATTCTACCTTACCATGCTTGGGATGCAGTCAGAGTGGCTGGGGCTGCTGTGCTCATCCCACTCTACCTGAAGAACAACAGGTCCTCTGGGCAGCTGGTCAATGATTCAGAATATAAGAGCAGTAGGTTGATGTAAAAATGATAGTTCTTTAGCCAAAGATCCCAGGGAAGGTATGTCTTCTTGGGAGCAAAGCCAAATATCCAGCATGACCAATTCTTTCACCCACAAACAACCTGAGATCAGAAATCTGCCCTAGAAAATCCAGCTCTGGGGAAAAAAAAGAGCAGCAGGGGCTCTTCATAACCAGCTGCCTCCCACAGAAAGAGATAAAATACTGAGATGAGAGGAGAGTCTGTGAACAGTACAGAGGCAGGAGCTGCCTGATAGACAGCTGTGAAGCCAGGCAGAAGGGTGGGAAGGAGAGGCCAGTGGAGTGGAGTGACTGATCACCTCTGAGAAAGCACCCAGCAGAGACCCAGCTGTTAAACTCTGGGGCTCCAGCAAGGGCATGAAGAAGCTGCCCCAGTGCCACAGGAGCAAGAGAAAGGGATAAAAATAGGGAGATCCATTCTCTTCTCCTGGCATAGGCAATTTAGGCAGAGGCTAAGTGAGCAGGGATTACCTTGTGAAGCAGCTGACTTTGAGAAGTCTGTGGGCAGTCATTGCAATTAAGTCCTTTCCATGCCACAACTGCAAGAGAAGGAGCAGAAGCTTATTCTGCCCCAGAAGTATATTCAGCTCTTCATGCTACCCCCGAAGGATGAACTGTCACAGACTCCTTCTTCCCATCCTCTCAGGGACCCAGCTCTTCCCTTCAGTGGGGCTCTGAGGTCTAGACCCCATCTCACTTTGAGTCATTTCTGACAGGCTGCTGTGTTGTGCAGCTGCTGTGCTTCTCATACAGTCCTCGTATCCAGCTGCTACAGAACATCAGAAAGCTCTTAGTCACTGAGTTAGCTGCTAGCAGTTTAGGCAGATGAGTAATGCAGGAAAGTCTGTGAGACAAGTATGCAGTGTATTAGTTCTCAGGTATAGATGCAAAAATCTTTGCAGGAAGCCCAGTTATATATGTTGAATATTCCCCTTCCCTACCTATTTCCCCAACTTGCTATTGCTTAACTCAGTGGAAGTGGAAGTTTTCCTTAAGGAGAAGCTTGAAGGAGAGGGTAGAAGCTTTAACTATCAATCAGAAAGCTGGCCCAAGATTAAGAGATGGCATGATAGATAAGAGAAGAAGAAATTAATTATATTCATTTATTATGAGTAATAAATGTTGGTAGTATGCAGCACTGCAGATTCTACATGAAACTCACCAGTTTATCTGAGTAAAAGTTCATGATGTATTCTTGTTCAGACCCAGAGCTGATTTGAATCAAAACTTTAAAGTGGAATTCCAAACTTTTCAAACATCAGCCCTGAACTCTGATAGGATTCTGATCAAAACTCGTCATAAATAGAAAGCATCATGTCACTTCAGCCCCAAATGCCTCTTCAAATTCCTTTGGACAGTTTCCCATTACCTCATGCTCATCCTTTTGTCAAACCAAGCTCTGCTGTGCATCTGCTAGCAATAAGACAGAAATGTCAGTGATTGGATCCCAGTGTCTTGGCTTCTAATAGTTTCAGGAAGGACCCTTCATGTCCCATGATTCTCATTCTGAAGTTTCATCTGCTCTGCTGATCCCTTTCCCAAGAAACAGCCTCACATAAGAACAGCAAACTCCTTTTCTTTAACAGTCTAGCCGCTTTCCTAGACACACTCATTTCCTCTGCAGATACCACGTGAGAACTACTACGGAGTTGGCCAAAATGATAAGCAGATGCTGCTCAGCCCTGGTGTCTGGATCTGCGTCGCTCTTGCAAGGGTGGAGAGGAAGGTTTTCTTCCTTATCTGATGGCCCCTGCTTTCTTCTCACAGCCTAAGTATAAGGCAGCGCATCATTCTCTTCCTGTGAGGAACTGCTCCCATCCTCTAAAGACAGAAGACGGCTCTTGCTCCCTTGGTGGACAGTGTTTTGCACTAACCTGAGAGGTGAAGGACCAGGTCTGTAAGTCTTTTCTTCTCACATAATTTCTGAGCAATGGTTAGAAAAAGCTTTTAATAGAAAAGATGCTAGATATAGATGAACATCTCTCAGACCCTCTGTGGTAAAGATTGTGTCTAGTATTTTTCAGTTTTGATGGGCAACTTTCTGCTGAGCCATAATAGTTCACTGGTGAGGGCTCTGGTTCCTCTGTATACAGTACATAAATTAGAAAGGGTATTAGGACTTTCCTCGGTAATACAGGATGTGTATTTACAATTGCCATTCAGGGCTAGACTGTGATCTGCTGCTTATAGCAGACACTGCCCCATGGGCAGTGTTGATGTGTGGGGTGGCTTTCAGGAGCTGGAAAGTTTCTCACTGGAAGCTGGAAAGTTTCTCACTGGAAGCACAGTTTGCCCATGTTATCCTGGGCATCCCTCTTTTTGGACACACTCTTGCAAAACATGCTTTTCCGTAAGAGACACAACCCTGAGAGGTTTTAATTGTCAGTATTTAACTTCCGGTTTCCTTTGCTGAAGGGTCAGTCTCATCTCTGCAATGCTGTGTGCCATTCGAGTGGAGATGGGCCCCTCACACACGCTGGTCCCTCCTGGCACAGCTATTCTCCTGAAGTGACACCACGCCAGAGTATGAGGAAAAAAAAGTCAGCACAGCACTTTTAAGCTGTCATGAACTAAGAAAGGCTCCTTTCATTTTATGTTTTGTTATATAGCAGAAAAAATCTGTCACTTTTCAGGATGCTTGCAGCAAACACCTTTAAAAACTGAATAAGTGGTTCGGCTTTACTTAGTTTTTAATCACTCAGCAGCTGTTTACTCCACAATTCACAGGTATATTTAAATTCCCTTTAGCTGAGGTTTTCAGTTACCTTCCTTTCTAGTCCTGAATTCCCAGCTGAGTGGAAGGGTATGTCCCTCTGCAGATAAGACCCATGGATGGAAATCAGATGGGTTACAAACGCAGCACACCTTCCCCCAGCCCAGCACTCAGGATAAGTACCCCAGAGCAGCAACAGATTGCTGGTTCAGCAGCTAACCCCTTCTAGTGTAAAAGTGAGCATGGTCAGGGAGGAGCATGAAGAAACCTTCTTTAACCTGAGAGCGATGGTCATTCTCAAGTGCCTCGGTTTAGCTCAGGGTAATTGCTGCTCCACTATAAATATACGGGGCCTTTAAGGATTTGGGTTTTGCATGAATGGCAAGATGCAGTGAATCTCTGCAGAGCCAGGAGGACGTCTCTGGTTGTACCAAGGCTGGCTCTCCTGCAGAAGCCTGAGGCTCTTGGGTTTCACACTTGCATCTGTAAATGGGCCTCTTAAAACAAAATTCACAAGCGCATTCCAGTAATAAGTAATGTGATACTGTCATGTGGGAGAGCAACCCGATGATAGTTAATGGTGTTTCTACCTCTCTGCCATGTTCTGAGGAATGACTTGGCCTTAAAAATACACCAGAACCCCCAATGGGAAGGAAATCCCCAGAGCTGATAATTTTGGAGAATGAAAAGATTCCAAATGGGTGCTAATATTTCACAAGGGAGGCTTTCAAATGAATGAAATGCATCTTGGATATTAATAGTGAAGTCTATGATCATTACTACCAAGATGTTTTTTGCCAGGATTTTAAATGGAGAATGAAAACATGTGCAGATTATAGGGAATTTTCCCCTTTTTTTTGAAAAAACACACTGCACATGCAAATTAAAACTGCACTCACCACTGGAAGACTGTAACATTTTTGGCACATGTACTCAGTGTGCAAAAATGTTGGCTGTATTTAAGCTCTCCTAGACATATATAATTAATGAAATACATTTGTGTATAGCCTCATTTTGTGAGCAGCCTAAATTTAGACTGCCTATCCGTTTGCAATGTAAATCTTCATTTTGGTTGGTATATTAAATGTTAATGCTTGTGCTAATTTTTAGTCTCTAACCTTAAGGCAGGTCACACATTGCTTTATTAAAATAAAAGAAAGAAGATTAACTTAGTCGCTGGAGTCAACAATTAAAAGTACATGGGAGTTTCGACAAAAAAAGTAAGGAAATGATAACTTAATGGCAAAAGGCATGTCCTCCAACAGCTAGGCACCATGGTGTGATCCTTATTTACTTTTATAGCGCACCCCATTGTGCCTATGTGTTGGAAGACATATGTCATGTTTCGTCCTCAAGGGCCTAAGTGTGAATTTCCTGTTATTTTTTTCACAACTTTAAAAGTTGTTTCAATGAAGTTTTTGTTGGAAGAACTTTAGTAAAATGTGTTTTATATACTGTCTGTGGCTAGCCGGGAAAAATTGCAGCCCCAGAGGAACATAAGAAAGAAAGGCTACAGCCCGAAGGAAAGGAAGGAGAGGGCTGGGAATGGAACGGAGCTTTAGCTGGGCTGGGAGCGAGGACGGCGGTCCTCTCCCCTGGATAGCTCCACGCACAGGATCACCAGCTAGCAAAGACCTGTAGCCCCCATCAGCTCCACAGAGCTGTGCATCCTTTTCCCTACCCCAAAAGGAGGGATGCTTTGAATATCCATGGACGTGTTCGCACACAGCAGGTTTTGTTGGCCTTTTTGCTGGTGAGCTCTCCGGAGCAGATGTGCATGCAGTTGCCATGGGCACACAGGCTTCTCTGGAGAAGGCTGCACCCACCTCTCTTGGGTGGACTCTTCCAATCCCCATGGAGCAGAAACCCACCTGAAAACATCTAGGTCTTTTTCAAGCACAAAACAGGGAGACTCTGTAAAACGCCATCATTTTTTTGCCACACCAAGTGCTAATTAGCACCCTGATTTAGTGCAAAAGCAAACGTGAAAAACTGTTTTAAGCTACATTTTTTTTTTAATAGGGTTTTCACTGGAAATTTCTTAATCTTAAGTAAATACTTTCAACGCCGTTTCTAAGGTCTTTGAAATCCCCATCTGGTGCCTTAAAACAGAATCTGTGATATACAATTTTTCCTCCAGTTATGCCAAATATAGCAAGAAAATGCATGGAAGCAGAGCATACTCAACTTTAAGTCCTCTGATTTGCAAAAATTACCTAGCTAACTTCAGTGAGCACAACTTCACCAACAAAGCTTTTCAGCACCAAAATTCTGTACAAATGCCTTTTAAATGTTTGAAATTTTCTAGAATTAGGCTGTCACTTTTGCAAATGTTCTGTGAAATTTTAGCAGCAATTACAACTGAGGAAAATGTTTCAAAGAAAGGAATTCTAAAAAAAGGAGAAGAGGGGAAAAAAAAAAAAGAAATAATCTTACAACACTAGCTTGGGAGTCAGAGCTCCCTTGAAGTGGAAATGAAGCCCAATCCTGCGTGTGAGAACCCACACGGATGTGGGTGTCCCTGTGGGGTCTGACCTGTGTGGCCTCACAAAGCCCGTGGGCTTCCCTGCTTCCTGAGCCCCTGCCCATTCGTTATGTAGGGAACCATCCGTGTGTGAGTGGTTGGGTTGCTGGTCCAAACTCTCTCTGTCCATGTTTTAATTTTTCAGGTTTTTGTGGGGGTTTTTTTGTTTGTTTGTTTTGTTTTGTTTTGTTTTGTTTTGTTTTGTTTTGTTTTTTAACGGAGTACATCTTTCATTTGAGTTTCTGGGCATTAGTATATTAATAGGAATGAATGACTAAGAACATAGTCTACATTGAAAGTAAAAATGGGATAATCAATAAATTTGGTGTGAAACCTGTGCATCCTCCATCTTACAACACGGAAACCACTGATCTATTTTAGGGTTTATTCTTCCAAGAGAGATCATGCCCCAGGAGCACACGCTTGTTCCTAAGTAATTCACACAAACAAAATATTAATTCTTAACACAAATACAAGTAAAGAATACCTGCTTCCTCATCAAACTTACTCATCCCATGGCTAATTGAAAGCTTTCTAAACAAAAGTTTCATTCTGCTGGCTCCAAAACAACTGGCACTTACGGCTTTGACTTAGTGGCTTAAACTATGAACAGTAGCCGCAGACACTGCAAAAATAAAAATAATTATATATTAAAAACATGGAAAAAAGAGTCCAGAATCTTTCCACTAAAATGCCAGCTCCAATCTGTATAGAGCCAGTGGTAAATTACCCACCTGTATTCGCTTACTTAACATTAAAAAACACTTATACATCATTACACTTTTGTACCGTATTAGTGAAAATGAATGCTAGAGCAATATGAGGTAAACATTGCTAATGTGGGAGAAGGCTGCTTATATCTTCTAATGATAGGATTAACTATGGCAGTGATAGATACACTGTGCTCCTTTGAACCCTGGCTCACCACCGAAAAAGCCACGTGGCAGCACAAAGAGACTTGCTCAGCCAAAACAGGCTTTTCTTCTGCTTTTTGAGATCACTGCAACAAAGCAGGTTCACTGACTTAAAATAGCCTGTCACTACCCTGAGTGGCATCCTGGGGATCCAGGGGCTTCTGTGCATTTGATTGACTTTAATATTGTTTTCTGTCACCTATAAATCTTTTTCTCTTTAACACAATTTGAAAGTAAAATAAGGAAGTGGCTCATTTCATAAATATTTTGTTAGTGCATTTCTTACAGCAGTTCTTTGGTACTCAGTTAAGTATTCCAGCACTCCCACCCCTAAGTTTGAAAATGTCAGTGCCTGACTTAGAGCAGGGGCCTGATCCAAAGCCCACTGGTGTCAGCAGAAAGTCACCCCCTAAAAGTGGGAGGTGTTTTATTGGCCCCATCTGCCCGTAAAACACAGAGTGGCAGAGAGAACAGCCATGAAAAGGATGGCATCTTGGACACAGCACCTCTGGGAATTCCTGTGCCGGACCTGAACTTCTGGAGAATATTGCACAAACCTTTCTGATGATGCAGCCCATGCCATCCTTAGCAACCATGTGTGCTTGCTCTCCACCCAGGCTGCTTTTTTGGGTGGACTCTTTAGCATGCTGTGTGGTGCTTGGGAGGGCTGAAGTTTCTGTCCGGAGGGCAGGATTGCTTTCCATTTATTCCCACCCAAGGCATGCAAATAAAATGGCACCAGGGCTGTGCATTTTGTATTCCACTAAAGCATGCCTGCTCAGTGCTGGCTTTCCAAAGGTAAGAGTTGTATAAGGGCTCTTTTCATGTGCCCACCACCTCATCCTCTTAAAAGGGGCAGGATGGCAGTAGAATCTGAGAAGAATTAAATTAAGTCAAGCCACCCACTTCTTAACATTAAATCCCAGTAAATTTCTCTTCTGCACATCGCTCACAAAGATCCTCTGCCTCCACATCCTTGTAGGGATTCCCACTCCTGCCCTGCAGGCCTCTGGAGAGGTCCGAGGGGCCAGAAGGGTTGCAAAAGCCAACTGCAGACTGGTGCTGCTTCCTGCTACAGAGGCAGCACATCTCCTCGGGGCACCGCAGGGCACCTCGCTGCAAGGACTCTGGAAGGTTCAGGCTAATCTTCAAGGGGAAAAAAAAAAAAAGCCTATCTGAAAAATGGAGAAGAGATAATAACACTTGTGGCTGTACAAGCGAAGATAACGGCAAAAATAATCAAATCTCATGCTCCTGGGAGGAAACTAATTGCACACAGGGGTCAGGAAGACATTTTCATCCACTGTTGAGCTTTGCACAGTTGGCTGCTGAGTTGTTATTATGACAGAGGGAAGTGGAAGGAGGAAATGGGAGTTTGCTTGTGTTTTTTGTTGCTTTTTCCACTGAAGAGATGGAGGGAAAGGCAAGAGTGGCTCTTGCTTGCCCTTAAGCATCAAGAGCTGGCTGGTGTCAGAGGCGTAATACTGGGCTGGATGGATACAGTATGGCAACACTGATGTGTCCAATGGATTGGGGAAGTGGGATGCATCTCTCCACGCGCACACATCTGCCAGCCCTCACTTGTGAATGTTACTCCAGATGGTAATCAAGAAGGTGGTTTTATAACCCACATTAAGAGGACTGTCTGCTGACAAGTTATGTGTTTTCTTCCCTTGAGTACATGCTGTTAAGATGGATAAGTGCAAATGGTTGAAATTTGGTTGTTAACTCTGAATAATAATAATACTTTGCATTTCTATTGCGTCTTCCATCCTAGGATCTCAAAGCACTTCGAAAACACTAATTAACTAAATCTTACCACACCGCTGTGAAGCAGGTAATTATTATTACCATTTTTTATGGAAAAAGAAGCTTTGTCATAGTGAAAGAGAATTTCCCTGGGTCACCGAAGAACCAAAAATAATCAAGAAATGATGATGACTTCTCAAAGTAAATTAGAAACTTTGCATTAATTTCCTGGAAATTAATTTAGTTTTGAGTTTTTTTCCCATTGAATAAATTAAGACAATCTTCATACTTTTTCAACTTTTGAAAACTTCTTTTTTGGAACTAAAACACTAAAAAGAAAGTCAAACCTTGCACTTTTCATTCTTGCTGAGCAACAAGAAAAATATCAGTCAAGAATGAAAATGAGCTATGGAAAGCTGAGTTACTTTGAGAAATAGTTGGATGATTGCAATTAATTAATAATAAGAATATGGTGAAAACACATGTCAGCTTCAGTGTCAATTCCCATTTCTTTTGGCCTCATCAAAGAATTCACTACTCTCTTTCCTACCCCCTGGAAAAAAATGCCGTGTGTTTGTGAGGACTACAAGGCTTCTTTTTATCCCCCTTTTCTATTTTTTTCTTCCTGTCATCTGTTTAAAAACACCCTCCAAATGTGCTGCTGAAGGCTACAACTTTGTAGACAATAGGTTCATAAGCTTGCATAAATGAGAAAGAGAGAGCAAGACCAAGTTTCAGTGTTGATTTTTTGCCCGTTGAATAATATCAGTTATTTGATTTTCAGACCCAGAATCCATTCTTAAATTAGAGAAGGATGTTGCAGTCCCGTCAAAGAATCGAAGACAAATTTTGCTAATCCTTTTGAGAGGTGAGACAATGGTAATGGGGGGTAAGGAATGACGTCTGGGTGGGCAATATTGCCTGTTCATTTCCTCGGCTTAGCTGCTGATTGTCACTCTTGTGCCTTAGAGATGCCCATAAGCTTCCAGGGAGACTGCATGAAGGTAGAGCAGCTTAATTATGTAGGCTGCTATTTACAAGGTTTCAGCTGAATCCATCAAACTAACTTTGCTTTAGCCTGAGCCAGATTTGATTGTGAAGCCAATTCATTGACTGGTTTCTCCTTTGGCAGTGCATCCTTTGATTTAGATACAGATACTTACCTGCTTGAAAAGTAGCAATGTTATGACACAATTTATATTTTAAAAAGCAGCATTACACGGAACATAATTTTAAAAACCAAACAAACAAACAAACACAACAAAAAGCCCTTTGAATCTAGAATAATGGCTACCTGTAAGGCAGTAGCTCACTTGAGAGATTTTGCTCAAGTAACTTATAACTATCAGCAGAACCCCCTAGGGAATTACCGCTGTTTTTGCAGAAGCAGCAGAGGCACCTCCCGCTGGTCCTGACNCAAGGTTTCAGCTGAATCCATCAAACTAACTTTGCTTTAGCCTGAGCCAGATTTGATTGTGAAGCCAATTCATTGACTGGTTTCTCCTTTGGCAGTGCATCCTTTGATTTAGATACAGATACTTACCTGCTTGAAAAGTAGCAATGTTATGACACAATTTATATTTTAAAAAGCAGCATTACACGGAACATAATTTTAAAAACCAAACAAACAAACAAACACAACAAAAAGCCCTTTGAATCTAGAATAATGGCTACCTGTAAGGCAGTAGCTCACTTGAGAGATTTTGCTCAAGTAACTTATAACTATCAGCAGAACCCCCTAGGGAATTACCGCTGTTTTTGCAGAAGCTGTTTGCAGTGGAATAAACAGACAAGTGCTCTATATATCATTTTAAGTAAGACAAATAAAGTTCTGCTTCCTCCTTACAACGATGTCATTGTCACTTATATAAGAATAATTCTGTGTGACTTTTTATGAATCTTTCCCCTGTGCAGAAGTACAATGGCCTAATTTCCTACACCGCGTATTATAAATAAACGTCCTTCTTCAGCAACATATAGCCAAGCTGAAATGATCCCACCATGGACTGAGCAGTCTGGAAATGCTAAGGTGTGCTTGAGCACCAGCAACGGGTGGAGGGAAACCCCACTCCCCCAGAAGAGGGTATGTCCATGCCTCCTCCTTCCCATCGAGGGTTTCCCATGACCCAGGAATAGACAATGGGAAGGCCTGGGGAAGTCACTCCTTTTGTCATAGGTTCCCCTTACAACTCATGGCATAGCTGGGACATGGTTTTATTTATTTTGGGTTTCAAAGAGTCAACATCAAATGCGTCGAACTGGTGAGTGTGGGAGAAAAAAGAGGACAACCCCCTCTTTCCCATATGACTGCCCAATACTATTGCTAAGAAGAAACCTCAGATGGTAAAAACATGTTAAAAATTTAATTGAAAAAGCTAGAAAGTGTTATTCAAAATGTAATTTTAACACATTGTGATGGGCTTTTAAGGGGAAATACGTGTGGGGAGGGATCTTATCTCTCTGAGGCTCCAGCTAATGTAGCTGGCTGCCCAGGGGAATGCCAGAGGGAGAGAAAATGGGAGAAATGATATTAAAAGGGTGGGAACATTATTTTATAACTTAAAAAAAAAAAAATATTTGTTTTCCCCAGAGTCTTTCAGGTTGGTTTGCTCTTCTGGCTGCGTTTGATCTGCCAATAGCAAAGCCCATCTCTGCAGTGATTGTGAAGTTCTGTCTGATATTCCCTGCGTGCCGTGAGCATGGGGATTTCATTTCATACATCATTTCCAGCGAATACCCTCAGTAGGAAGCAGAGAAGGAATTTCTGTCGCACACATGAGCGTACGCTCGCATCTGTGTGTGCACACGTACATGTGTATGTGTCCACATGGATCAAATCATGTTTGGCAGGGAGATACCCTCCAGCTCTGGTTAAATTTGTGTGATAAATTGTATTATCCTGTGTCTTTCAGCGCCCCACCTGCACTATACTGCCTATTAATCTCTCTGCCTGCATCTTTTCTAGTGTTCTGAACCTCTGAGAGTGATTTCAAAAGGGTTGCCTTTAAAACAACTGGAAAAAAAGCAACCAACAGAGTAACCAGGGGAAACTACCTTTTTCCTTACCACCTCCTCCAGAAAAAAATGCACCAAACTCATGTCCTGGGACAGAAAGCATGCACAGAATGACCCATTTATAGTCCAAGTTTACAAGTTAACAGGGCTAGAAGGGTGCCTTGCAAATGAAATATTTCTAATGGGGCACAGTCGTGCTTTTACCTCTGAGGCTTCAGATATTAATATGATCCTGGTTTGTACTTTCTAGAGATTTCTGCAACAGCAGTTTTGTTTCTTCAGTCTTTTGAGTTCTGTTTAACTAGGTTTGTGGGGGAAAAAAGGGAAACACCCTTGCTAAGGGAATAGATGTCAATATACAAACACACAAAATATACTAAACCCCTTCAGATTTTGTGTGTAGGGAACCAAAAAGTGGTGCAGAGCAGTAGGAAAAATCTGCATCTCTTCTTGAGATTATTTACATGTACTTTCACTACTTGGAACAAATCCGGCCATTCTCAGCTCACAGTGGAAATTCCATCAGGCCCAGTCTATCATGACTTTCCTACGCTATTTTAAGGTATTTTGAAATTCCCACATGAGAAAATTCAATACAGGTGCCACATGCATTCATTTCACTTGAATTTTTTTGTCCATTTCTCCTGGTCTTTCATTTCTTTATTGAATCACTGAGTGAATTAGTAGTCTTTACACACTAAGATATGTAATTTATAGTCCATTTGGAACCAAGGACAAAGGACTGGAAAAAGACTCCTGAGTAATCCAAATCCTCAGAAATGCCTGGGGCTGCCTCACCGGACCATTATGGAGGCTGCAGGAGCTATGGAGGCTGCAGGAGCTAGTGCTATCCCTCTCCTGTGAGCAACTACTGGAGTTTCCTCATGCTGTGGGTGCTCAAGGGTCACAGCACGTGTGCCACCCCTCTCCACTACTTCCAGAGGTGACTTCTTGGTTTAGGAGAGTTGGCAGGGCTCAAACTGACACCTCCACCTTGCATGGTTGTGTCATTCCCTCTCACGTGAAGTTTTATCTACTCTCATTCATATCTTAAGGCGATAGCCTCTCTGTGGGCAGCCTATTTCAATACCCAGCTTGTCTGTTTTAAGGGAAAAAAATCATGGTATCTAACCTAAACTTTTTCTTCCTTTGTTTGAGGCTGCTGCTTCTTGTTCTACCTTCTTGTACTAATGTGAAGAATTCCCTTACTTCATTAAAGGCACTTCTACATATTGGTAATGTCCCCAGTGAGTGATCTCTGTATAAATTCAGTTCCTCTGATATTTTCCCATATGTTTTATACTCTGATCTCAGTATCACTTTGGCAGTTAATCTCTGTATGTTCTCCCGTGCAGTGTCTAAGTGATAGGAGAGCCATAATGTGTTTTGGGTGGCATTGTTCTAAATCTACATAGTCGCCATGTCACTCTTCTACTTCCACTTGAGACTTCTTTTTAATTGCATACAAGAATACCACTGTTGTAATTTACTTGGGTTACAACACACATGTACATGTTTCACAGAATAGCTGGAATAACAGTCTCAGACTCTGTCACTTACTGGTTGCTAGACAGCTCTTCTTCAGCTGTGTCTCTCTCTTTTACTGATGCTCCCAGAGTATTATATTTGCTGAGACCCCTGTTCAAAGTGCTTTCAGATATAACCTTGCTGTATTTTATTTTCTGAGTTACCTTTTTTTTGGTCACTGGACTGGTACATGCAGCGTTTCTGAGATGGTGTGAAATACAAACCTGCAAAACAAGAGCACGGTTGTAAGACAAGTGACCCTGATTGAAAGGGTGGCTATGAAAACTGATTACACAGCAAATTGCCCATCTGCACAGGCTCGGAATAAGAACATTTCAAAGCTCATTTGTGGGCTGATGTTGCCATTTAATGCAGTTTCCAACAAATCATTCATAAAATTAATGGCCACAACTGATGCTTGTTTCTCTCAAGCTCTTCCGTGAAAAATAGTTCTTCCACTGATTCAGGGAGATATGTAAAGGAATGGGCATTATTTGAAGAAAATTGAATGAAGTAATCTTCACAACTGCAGATGTTTGAGCTGCTGGTAACATTCTGGGTTACTGTATAATTTTGTTCTTCACAATCCATCCGTCAGTTTTTCTGTTATTAATGCTGCTTTGTTCTGCAGCTTTCGGAAATGCATGTAAAGGAACCTGTCCTTGTCTCCTTGCTGAATGTCCCTGACACCGGCTTGTTTGCTCCGTGAATGGTTGTTTGAGGAGCGATAGCCTTGCCTCTTTTTAAACTTCTCTGCTGCCCATCATATACCCAGAATAACTTTCTATATCTTCTCAAAAAATAGGACTTCACAGTTCATGTCCCAGGTGTAGAAGTGCCACTTCAAATTTCCTTTACCCTAAATGCTTTGTTTTCCAGAACTTGTTTTGGGGGGCCTCTGAATTTGAAATTAACCTTTTTAGTTTACAGTAGTATTGCACAGAGAATTTGCCAAAGGTTTCGCAAACCAGTTGCTATTTAATCTGAATAATACAAGAAATGTTTAATTCTAAAGAAACAAATAACATCCATTGTTTGTTTCCTGATCCCTCTGTGTATCTTTCCAACCTGGACTAGATGCCATTTAAGAGCAATTTCTTCCTATTTCTTTTGAATGGGTAAGCTTTTCAGTCATAGAAATCTATCTTACTCCTTAGCAGATATTTTAATTTTCCCTGAGATAGTTTTGCAGTTTGAAAACTTGTCTTGCTGGCATTTTTTTGCCCAATGGTCCCGTGTCTTTGCAGACTCTTCCTAAGAAACTCAGGCTGTGGTTTCACAATGCAAAATGTTGGACATCAATATTAGCTTAACCCACACCCTTTACTCCAACCACCATTTCCTACTCCTCCTCCAAGTGGTACTATTTTTCATATATCCTGGCAGAATTGAGTGGGACAGAGCTATGAACTGTACCAGAGAAATTACCCGCCTTTTAAATTCTGCAGCTGAATCCTCCTTCCCCTCATAAATAATAGTATTAAAACATAGCCCCAGGTTCAATACCTTTTAAAATCAAATATTAACAATTAATCAATATTTGTTGCATGAAGATTTTCCTGTCTAAAGACAAATCTTCACCAGGAAGGAGCAGGAAAACTGCTGTTTGTCAAGGACTGAAGGAAACCTCCTTTGTGTACTAATAGTTTGCTGGTCACAACCTGCTCAGAGAAGGACAAACAGTCCTCATCCGGTCTCCATAACATGTGAAGGTCAGACTATATGTACTGTGTGGGATGGCTGCAGTACACAATCATTCACATAGTATATAAGCCAAACTGAATTTCAGAAGAAATTTATAGAAGGGGATATACGTGTTAACACAGAGAAATGGTTTTGGAGAAAACGACTTTCTTATTAAAGGGATTTCAGTTCTGATTTGGAATGTGGCTTGATTAAAGTCTCCCTGCCTGATTATGATCCCAGGTTAATTTTACACTGGCATGATTCCATGAACTTCCATGCAATAGATATGAGTGTAACCCAAGGGAGACTCAGATCCTGAGAACTCTGAATCACTGGGTCATTGCACAGCTACCTAAATGCATCATGGTGTGTATTATCCTCGTTACACCATGTGCTACGCCAGTGATTTCCTGCAGAAAATGGGAAACACGGGGATCCTCGTTCTAGACTAATATGTTCAATTTCACAATAAACTCCTAAGAATCACATGCAATGAATCTGCCTATTTTTAACTTATCTTTTCACTCCAATATCTCTTCCCTAGACAAAAGGGACTTCAGACAACCCTGAAATGTGACCTGTATTCCTGAGTCAGCAGAGCCTGACACAGTGATTCTGAGGATGCAGGCTCCCTCAAGCCATCTCAAGTCCAATACTGAAGCCTCATAAGCTTCCTGCAGCATCTTATTCTATTGTACTGGAGTCCACATGAAAAGGAAGCACTCAAACACCGTCAGGGAACCTTCACACACAGTCACAGCCCAGGCCCCCTTTGGCTTCAGGAGTGGATGCACACAGCAAACCAGCAGATCTGATGGGAACATCTCAACCCGGTTTTGCTGTGGTTTCACCTATGGCATGAGCAAGTGAAGAGAGACCACAAAGTCCAGTGCAGCACATAACAAGAGGAGCCCAAACCTCAGAGATACATGTCAAGGTAATTCCCCCAAATCGGGCCCAGCTGGCATACACGTTTTGGCAAAGCCCTGTGATGTCTAGTTAGCATGGAAAAATACTGAGATTATTCCACATCTTCTCAGGAAAAATCAAAGCAGTTAGTGGCTCTGTTGGGGAGCAACTCAGCAGCTTGGGAGGGTTTCCAAACTGTATATTTAAGCAGAGACGAAAAATGGATCTGGTAATTTCTAGGAGACTATATGCAAAAGCTGTTTGCTACTGTTGCCATGACATTATGTTCCTGTGTCTCAGAGTGATTTGAAGACACCCTGGTTTTCCTCAGTTCTCCCCTTGCTAGTTCAGTTCCTCCCCAACCAGGGCTGAGTTCAAAGATCACCCAATTAGTAAAAACAAATAGAAGAAAAATGCTTCCATCCTATTCATCCACCTGAACAAGACAGTTTAATTTAAGTCAAACTTTCAAAAGGTGTTACTACATGAGGAAGGTCTTTAACCTCACTATAAGGAATCATTCAAGGAGAATGCAAGCAGATTCAAAGATAATCATATAGACAACAATTTAAAGGTGTTTCTGAAAAGACAAGACTCACCAAACAAAACTGTCTTTGTTTTTTTTCTTTTCCCCAGCATACTGCCCCAGTGGCTGCAAAGAATATGAGTCTGTTTTTTTTTTTTAAATAGTGATTGCTCTGCTAAGATACTTCTCCCTTCTTACTGTCTTCCCCAGTGCTTTTCTGCCAGCTCTAATAAATTAACATCCAGCTGGTCAGGTTGCTAGTTTTGGGGTAGGAAGGCCAATATTATCTTGTCAGTGCTGCTCCCTAAGTGTCAGCAAACCTTTGGTTTATCCCACCACCCTTCAGAAAGACTCTATAGCAATGCACAGCACATATTTTGCAATTTACTTTCCCACTAGTTCAATTTATTTCCTTTCCTTTTTTTTTGTTTAGAAAAGGCAGTCTTCACATAAACTCCACCCTGACATAACAGGGAGCTATAACTGTCTTTGAAGCCCTCTGTACTTCTCCTTCAATGAAGCGAATGAGAGGTCACAGAATTGCCACTGCACATCATTAGTATGTTTTATACTTACATATTTATGTTACTTGATAGTGTCATCCCTTATATCATGAAAAATTCTCATCTAATTCCCAGGTGGGAAACTGCTTCCCGTTATGTCAGTTCACACTGTGATTTCTTCATGGGTATAAAATCATGTGTTTATACAGAGGTTTCTTTGTTCAGGAAGAAACAGCTCTGGGTAACAGGAGGGCCAAGTTTCCTGATTATCCATACACTTACTGACCATACAGCATGAAACAACATACTCAGAGCAGAAGTGCAGGTTGGATGTTTTTCAGCACACTGCAGCAGTTATTTTGTGCAAACACAGCAAGCTTCTGGTTTACCACTCTCTGATGGAAGTATTCAGAGTGGCAGTGCACTAGAGAGAGAGGAAATTCATTTAGATTTTTAATAGGAGTGGATATCAATTATACGCGCTTTAAAAAATATTGTTTGAACTTCGTGCTTGGAAGGCAAAGTGTAACAAGTCTTGATCATGCTTTTTACCCTTTTTTTTGCAAGCTAGCATCATACTGGTGCTTAAGCATTTAAAGATTTAAATGCAGCTGACCTACCTCTGTGTAAACAAAGGGGCTATAAACAGAGATATAAAAATAACTTCTTAGATTTGGTTTTGTCAGATTTTCTTAGGTAGATTGGGGATGTTTTGTTGTTTTGGACTAGTTTCAGCTTTTGAGGGAGGCTGGCTGCAGTCAGCCACTCACTGAGCATGCAAGGATAGCACTGACAGCAGAACTTAATTTCAAGGGCAGTTCCTCCTTGGAGTTCACTCAGGATCAAATATTGCTCATGGTATCTATGTGCCACATCCCTGTTATTAGTGTATACAGGTGAGCCCTCTAAGTTGGCACTGAATAATGGGAAGAGAAAAAGACCAATTACAAAGTCACCCCAGTCACTGAATGCTCACAGTGATATCCTCTATGGGTGGAGAATCACTTTTATCTCAAGCATTAAAAATATGGACATGGCACAACATTTCAGATGTGATTTTTAGAAGTATGAAAGGATAATAATACTAGACAATGCAATGAAAGGGAAAAAAAAAAGATTTTTGTAGCAAGAATTTTCTGTGCACCCCTGCCCACATGAGTGCTTGCAATGACTGCAGGTGTAACTCTGAACTGAACTGAACTGCACATGCGCTGGTGGGGGTTTTTTTAGCCATGGGTACAGTAAGATTGACTGTATTATGTAAAAATGCCTATTTTTGCCATCATTTGTTATTTGTACAGTGACTGAGATGTACTGTGGGAGACCTTGACACAGTGACAGGCTAATTACACAAACATATAAAAGCACAAGGAGACATATTCAAAAGACACATGAAGCCAAAAACAGTCTCAGGTGCTTATGACATTGCTTAAGTCCAAAAGAGCCACTTTGGCTCAGCCAAACATTGCCTAGTTCTCTTCAGGGAGTCTAAACTGGTCCAAGTCGTCTTGCTTTTTCAAATTTTGAGGCCACAGCAGAGAGTCTGAATATGGCCCAACACTTCTTCTCCAAAAAATGTACAAACTAATGTAAGATGGCACATAACAATACAATAGCCAACAGCAGTAACGAGTAGATGGGTGATGAATTGAAGGAAACCTTTTTGCTCCCAGAGCCAGCAACACTCTTTCCAGAACAGCAAGGCCTGCTTGCACATGACTCAAGGAGGGAGAATTCAGTCTAGGCTCTGGCCTAGGAGCCATCTCCATTTTCAGAGATCTTAGAGTCAATGGGAAGCTATTCTGTAGTCTTGTCTGGCAATCCTGTTTCAAACAAAGCACAGCTTGAGATACTTAAAATTTCACCTGCGTTTGGATTTATATTGGAGCAGGATTTATTGAGAGCAGGATTTATATTGAGAGTTCTACCAACAAAATGAATGTTTGGTTCAATCGTCCTCAATAAGATATTTTTCACAAAAAAAAAGTATTATCCATCTTCAATCATTACGATAACTTTTGTTTCGATTTTTCTTTTTGAAAGCAAACCATCTTCATTTGAAAGGAATTTTTGAACTCAAAGGCTCTTCTGAGATGTAGAAAAATCAAATATCAACAAATTACAATCCTCGGGAAAAAGAAATTTCTGCTCTTTTCATACTCCTCTCCTTTTTTTTCCTTCCAGTATAACACACAGGCTTTCCCTTCATAAAAATGTTAAAAACTATGAATCTTTCTAAGAGCTCTTCAAACCACTATGCTTTCTAGCTGCCAGGACCACAATGGCAGCAGAAGTGGTTTAGGGTCTTGCAGATCCTCTACCAGCTAAGGATGAGCCCCAGCCCCTGCCTCACAAAGGTTCTGAAATTCACCAGGACAACCCACATGACACCCAACACCCCGCCCTTGGCCAGGTCAGAGCCCATTTGTTGCTCAGCCCACGCACTGACATCTTGCTGGCAGTGTAACTGCAGGATAGGGGTACCTGTGGTATACTTGGACAAGCTTCAGAGGCCAATTTTTCTGATGTGTGCAGAGAAATGCTCGGGTGTAGAATACTTTCCCTTCACCTTGATTTCATTTTTGCAGCCATCTAAAGAGCCAGCTGCATCTGCACAGTAACTTTACTGAAATTACCAGGGCAAAGACCTTACCAAATAAAATAAGTCCCCTGTCAGCTGTTCTGGTTTACAGAAAACCAAGAATGCTCATACTTACAGTCCTAAATGTACAGAACCAGAGGAATAATGGAATGAAGTTATACAGTGTAGACCACACATACATTTTCTCATGCCTGCTTTATGTTGTCCATAGGGCAAAACCCTTTGTTTCACATTATAGAGGCAGTACCACTGCTTTTGAGAAAACACATCATACCGTACCCCATATCCAATTAAAAGTATGTCTATTTGCCCTTGACAATGTCTTCCAGCAGCTGGTTCAGATGGGGTTATTGTCTTGATTATGAAGAGATGAAGAGGAAGGTAGATGTTTCTATCTGATTTGAGAGCATCTGAAAGCAAAAATATATAAGCCTTTAAGAGGCTCACTGAACAGCTACATGATCATCATCTGACCATCATAACCTTGTCTGGGCCTTGTGCAGAGATTTGTTAGCTAACTAGATATAGTGTGCAAGACAGAAAAAAGAATAGTTGTGGGGAGGAAAGGCTGAAGCTGGGAAGAGGAGAAGCAAAGAGAGAAGGATTTTATTCTTACAAACTAGAAAACTACAAAGATGAAGAACTGACATGGAAACAGCTCTTAAGTTGAGGGGGTACCACTTCAGAGATGTGATGTTGTCATGCCCAGCCTTTTATTCCCCATGTTCGCCGTAGCTTAGGGGCATGTCACACACTTGTGAGAACTTTAGCACAGTGTTGATGCAATATTGTGTCAGTAACCGAGTGATTTGTTTTTCCTCTGGACATTGATTGAAGAAATTCTTATTACATTTTATAGCTTGCTTGGCCTTGGTATGAGAGTCAAGACATAAATTGGACCATAAATTGGCCTGTGTCAGAATCTGCATTGAAATGACATCAAATACGTGTCATCATGCTGGCGTTTCAGCCAACAGCAGGAACCTGACACTCCATGTCAACTTGATCAAATGCTAGACCCCCTCACATCTTTGCCATGTGGCCCACTTTAACAGTTATAGTAAAGGCTGTGGAGGCAACTCCTGCAATGATACTGGAGAAGGCTGCAGTAGGAAAATAAATTTTGTCTGTAGACCAAATTGATTTGCTTCGACTTATTGCAAAGTAACAATCTCCACTGCGAGCATTGCAGGTATATGCATATAAATAAAAATTGACACCGAAAAATGTATATATACACTGAGAGGAAAAAAGAGCATACATAACTGAGATATATTTATCCCACAAGCAAAGCAAGACTTGATAATTCATGAGTGGCAAAGATGCAGTTGAGTTATGGTGATCTTTCCTCTCGAGTGAAATAAATACAGCATCTTGATTCAGCCCATTATATGGCATGATTAATAGAAGTGAATGCTTTCAATAGGTTCGGTTTTTTTTGAAACATTTAGATTCCATATTTTGCTCCTAATTTACAAACTATCAAAGATCTTCATGGTGATATGAATTTAGAAAGCCGTATTTTGGTAATAGTGATTTTTTGCAGAGGGCAAATTTTTATTTATGACTGTGCAAAGTGAAATCAAACATTTTAGTTGGAAACTGAAGTTTATTTAATTGTAGGTTAGTGGCTCAGTCTTTACCAGAAACCTACGGCATAGCTATAGTGTAAGATAAAACATAGCATAAGATAACATCTACAGCACAATATGAGACACCTTTTTGGCTAGCAGATTTTCAGATCAGCACCTACATTGCATCCACAGTAAGTCAACATTTGTCCACCCCCTTAACCACCACTCTGAAGACTGGCCAATTCCCACCCATTTCACTCTGCATCCAGCAGTATCTTAAAACCTAAACTCATCACTCCTCTGTAGCTAAACACTACGAGGACCGCAGGCAGGAACACGGCATCACCACAGCTGCAGTGCTTTCCAACACGGTGTTAACACAACAGGCCTCTCCCCAGTGGCTTACACAGCCTTTGCATACTGTCTTCTGTGGAGGCAAATGTGGAGTACCAGCCATGGAAGGTGGCCCGGTGTTATTTTATGGCTCTCTCTAAGTCAGTATCTTTTTTCTGGCTTGGATTTCAGCTGCTACATACCATGCAAATGTCAGCACTATTAGCTACGTGCTTATAACTGTGATAGAAAACTCTCAGTAATGTGCTTGTTCAACAGTCCTAAATCATGAGACCTTCCTTTGGGCCAAGACCCAGCTACCTCACAAAACTGCCAAAACATTAATTTTCCCATTGCCAACACCAACAATGCTCTGAGGTTCTTTTAGTATAAAATTGGTAGCACACAGAAAACTGAAAATGTTGAGACAGCACTGAGGCGTAACTTTATTAACTCAAGAGAGTTGTATGACACTCAAAATGAAAAAAAGGGCCAGACCTGCAGAAATCCATATGGAAATAAAAATCAGAAGGATAATGGCATGTATTGCAGAACTAGATTCTATTCACTTGGTTCACTTGGTTCATTAGAAAAGCTCATTTTCAACTGAAGTCCATCAGAACATGGAAGAACATCTCAGAATTTTCCTTACCAGAGAACTGGACCTTATCCATAGATCTGAGAAAGGTGCTGTCAGTGATATGCCACATACATAGCTGAAATATGCCACACAGGAAACTGCTGATAGGGGAAAAGCAACTGGATATTTATGCTCCTCAAAGTTGTGTGCGACGCCTCAGGAGTCAGGGACTTGTTTGTCATCTCTTTGACGAGTCAGAAGGAATTCCAGAGCAGAGCAGCACCTTGAATCCACTGTAAATCGTCAGTCTTGTTATCATTCAGTGATCTGCAGGGCTGCAAAAGAAGAGATGCTATCTTTGTTTTACTGTTTGCACAGCTGGAGGAATTATGTCCATGCCCACAAACAAAGCTCTATTTAAGGGTCTTGAGGGCTGCTATTCCAAAACCAAGCT
Source organism: Mystacornis crossleyi (assembly GCA_013400655.1). Classification (NCBI taxonomy): domain Eukaryota; kingdom Metazoa; phylum Chordata; class Aves; order Passeriformes; family Timaliidae; genus Mystacornis; species Mystacornis crossleyi. The sequence goes on along the minus strand of VYZQ01026319.1, from coordinate 595 downwards.
CAGGGCAGGAATGCTGAAATACAAAACATTTCAAGGATAAAGGCTGAAGTGAATCGTGAAAACTGTTAACGAGAGCTTCTTGTAGAAACCTGCTCCTTGTGTCTCAGTTGTAACAGGTCTAATACTTTTGCTCTAAGACAATTTTGAAAAACAGCTCTCTATTTTCAGCCAGGCTCCCTTGCTGTGTTCCCCTTCTTGCGGAGGTGCTCCCCTGGGGGGAGAGTCCCTCGGGTAGAAGCATGATTACAGGGAGTTTCCAGACCCCCTGCTCTCTGGTCACATGTTCCCAAGTTCTGTACATTATTAGCTATTCATGTCCCCCTGCCCGGGGGGAACTCTGTGGTTTTCCCATGAGTAGTGAGTCTGGCCTAGGCCCCCAGCGAGAACTGGGTAAACTAAAATTTTTGAACATCCACACAAAATATGGTCCCTTGATTCTTTCCACGGGCAAATCTGTCTCCAGGGAGGGTTGCAGGAGACCCCACTGCAACATAATGGTGGAGAATGCGGGCAATCTAACGATTCTCTGGAGCCCCTGGAGACAGTGAAAAAAGGAGCAGCAAAGATTCTGAGAAGATCCCCAGTAATTCAGTGA
>VYZQ01026318.1:33507-54477 GCA_013400655.1 Mystacornis crossleyi | reverse complement strand
TAGTTACTTTATGTAAATTGCAAACATCAGCTTTGTGTGAAAAGTATACCTAAAAGTCTCTGTATTGCTTTTTATTCCTTAGGAATTTGTCTATACATAAAGGAAAAGAAGCAACAAATATATATTTTAAAAAGTAGCTTCAAAACCAACATGGTCATTAGCCCTAGGTAATAGTCCAGGATGCACACAACTTTCATGCTACACATGATGTTTACTCTTATACATGCAGATGGTTTGGTGCAATCCAAGGTTAATTACACATGATAGTGAAATGGTTACAAATATTAAAATAGGCCCTTTAAGCTACCCAGTCAGCACAGCTTGACTGGGCAGCTTAACTGCCTTAAGAGTGAGTTAAAATTACTCACTGTTTTCATCTATTACTAATCTGAATAGATTAACTAATGTTGAAATGTTAAATCTAGATTCTTTTTATTTAATTGACTAATTGATTCTATTTGTTTACTAGATGACCAGTGCAAGAGTTCTGAAAGAAAATGGAACTATCATATCACCATCATACACCGATCTGAAAAAACATACAAGTTACAAATGAAAGCTTCACCAAAAGAAAATCAAATTTTTGTATTTATTATTCAGCATTTAATAACTTTGATTTTCTGCCTGTTTCCTAGATCAGAACATGCTGAACATAAAAGGCTTCATGTAAGCTCTCAAAATAAAAAGAAGAGAAAACCACGATGCACAAACTTAGACATTAGACTGATGTCACATTCCCTACCTTCCCCCAAAACTGATAAATTACTCTAACTTACCAGCTCCCAAACATAATGAAACCTGCTGAAGATTTGCATCTTCCTGCCTTAGTGATGCCTGCAACTCTTTGTCTAGTTAAAAACAACATATACTCCCTCAGTCTTTTCTGTCCAAACTACTATGTAATCACATTTTCCTCTGGGTTGGGAGAACTGCTGCAGAAAATGCAGCTGTCTTTTCCAGTGAGTCCAGAACTACACTTTGAAGATGTACACAAGTATGACAGGAAACCTTTGGATCATGTATCATGCCACACTCTCAGCCCAAATTGACTAAAATACTGACCCTTCTTATGAAGTGCATTTAGTGTAATTTTTAATTACTTCCCTGATTGAATTCCACTTTTACAGAGCAGAAAAAGACACCAGAGTGTAGAGAAAAATGTCAAATATCTCCTTAACTGTACATGGCAGACTACTAGCTTGAGGGGGGAGGGAGTAAGGCGCTTTATCCATAAAACGTCACTGATAACGTTGTGGTCAAGAAAAAGATGGCCAAACAATCAGGAAAAAAAAATATGTTCCCTTTCAATTACATGGATAAAAGTAGAAAAAGAAACTAAATATGCTGTGTTCTGATCTTAAGTCTCTGCTATTTTATAATTAAAAATTGGAGCAAAGCAGTCACATTACAGTTTATTTTTATCTTGGTGCATGGAAAAGTTCAGTGAATCATGAAAAATAATCAGGGGTGGAGAGAAATCCACCCGTATCTTTCCAGTGTCCTGCATAAGAGAATCACATGTTAATAAACTCAGTCACTGTATGTGATTCAGAATTTTGTATTCTGCCAGCAGGCACATAACTGACAAAGATTTCATTTTAAACATAATTAAACTAATAGGTGTCAGTTAGGACTAAAGTACATTTCACCTAACCAGAACTAACAAAATTTAGCCAGTAATTTTCACTGAAGTGCTACATCACACATTTCATTTGGATTTGAAAGAAGAAACATCTATGGTTTTTATTCTGACACTAATTTTTCACAGTTGGCTGCTACTGGAAGAGAAACATGTAGAAGTGGGTTATATAAATGAAGCACACAGCATGCTTTCATGCCTTTTTCCCCCCCTTTTTCTTTAAATGTCCATGAGGTACAGCAAACCAGCTGGCAAAGGAAAAACAACTTTCATCTCCAGAAATAATACTAATCTGGTGTGTCACAGAACACTTAATATTCTTGACAGTGTTTCAGTGAATGCATTTTCATGTGAATGTATCAATTCATCACACATACTTGATTTATTTCAGAGCTTGCTTGTTTTTTGTTTCTCTACATATAATTTTCTTGTTACCAAAACAAAACCCCCCAATAATTTTTAGCAGCCGAGCTTTTAATTTACTTTCAAAATTGCTATCAGGCCATGAAAGCTATTCAAACCATTTTACCAGTAAATCTTAGGAACTGTATTTTAACATTGAATGTGTAACCCAAATGATTTTTTACTTTAGAGAAGTAGCAGTTTTCAAGTTTTTTAAAAAAGCAGCAAATGGGAGAGCGTAAATACTAAAGAAAACACTAAACTGAAATGTTAGGCCAGCATATACTAAACAGGAGACACTAACAGTGCAAAGCCCCCACTTAGAAAGTTGCTTCCATTCCCTTCCCATTGGCAAGAGATGTTTGTCATGCTTAAGCTGAAAAGTCCCTCGAGGAAGGGCTTAAAACAACAGACACCACAAGTGACAATGTTTACAGTCCAAGACAGAATGAGAGAATGCAAGAGTGTCATTGAGCAAACAAGTCACTTGAAATGCAAGCACATCTTTGGTTTTGGAGACGGGAATTAGTCTGCACGACTTCTCCACAGCAGCTCTGGTTTATGCCTGCTTTATGACTGTGGTAGCATCTGGTTTCCTATCACCTTGTTTACTCAAGATGTTAAAAATTTTCAAATCATTCTCACTCCAGCTGTTTCCTGAGCAGTTCTTCGGAAGCAGATTTTACTTGAATGAAAAAGGGATTTGAATACAACAAAAACTATGTGAAGTTCAATGCAAATACTTTTCCTGTATCATAGCCCTCATTTTAGAACATAATATTGGCTCTGACAAAAAATCAAAAAGCCATGAAGCTGTTTACAGGTGCAACAGACTTTTCAAGTATTTCTTAATTCACTGTGTTGCTACAGCAATGGGCTGCAAACTGCTCAGAAAACATGAGTCATGTCTGATGTATTGACACTGTGACATCACTCTTTTAATATGAATCTTTCCCTATAAAAATATATTGCAAAATTTCCCAGAATGATCATGAAATTTCTACATTAATTCATAGTGTGTGTTGCTCCAGTTTAATACAAAAAAATTAATTTCTTACACTGAAAAAACCCCTGCCTTTCCTGCATATTTGCTGAGTAAATAGGTCACAAAACTTAAAAGCAATTAAGAAAAGTAAATCAGATATCAGCTCTGTCAAAAAAGAAATCACACTGTATTGGTGACCAAGCCCTTCCATGACACTTTTAATAGCCTCTCCATCAACAGCCTAATTAAGTAGGACAACAATTATACAGAAAAGTGAGATGGGTTATTTAATTAGTGCAATTATTCTGCATGCATATGCACATATATGCAAACACGGGTAGTGGGGGGGTAGGTGTGTGCACGTATGCACTTACCTATATATTTCAGAAAAGGAACTGTTCTTTATCCACACAATGAAGGAAAGGCATCATTCTGAAGCATTAGATTAGAACTTCAGTATATTAAATGCATATATACCTCACGGAATATTCAACACAATAAGCTTCAGAAGTTTCAGTTTTTATAAAACATGGAAGGATTTGGCATTGGAAGATTTGGGAACATATGCCTAAGAGGCAACACAGTGGAAAGCAACATGACAAGACACGAGAAGAGAACAGGGAATAAAGTTGCCATCCAGGACAGGATGACCAGATGACAAGTAATGATAAAAAGAACAAGACCCAAAGTCTAAGGCAGTTCTGAAATCCTGATGAGCTGGAAGCTAACTTGGTGTGAAGGCTGGGAAAAGCAAGTAGGAGACAAAAACAGGCAACATGATTTGAGTAAGAAACTAAAAATATGATTGGACAAGCTGTAAGAGGAATCTCCAATAAAGCACAGTCTAGGCATTATCAGCACAAAAATGCAACAGTGACTTCACTGATAAGGACAGGAGACAACATTTACAACTCAAAACACAGAACTTAAGGGGACAACATATAGTACATTCTGACTGCCCCGATTATAGAGACAGCATTAAATTTTCAATTAAAGTAAGCAACAATAAAAGTAACATCATTGTGATCGTCACTCCTACTAGAAACCAAGAACATTTATATTACACACAGATATGGCTTATCAAGCTTCATGAAGCTTAAAAGTTTCATTAATTGAAACTAGTAGAAGTAGTTTACCTGTAAAGCAGCCTTAAGCAGCATTTGAAGAAAAAACAAAGACTGTGAACACCATTGGCAACAGCAGTGACCATAATTCACGGTAACAAATTATTTCTACAGCCAGTTAAAAGATAATTGCTCATAACTTGCATCCTTCACCAAGCACCACTGTTCTCTTAACAGTAAAGCTCTCAACTACTGTCCATTCCTGAAACCAGGCCTTTAAGCCCAAAAACCTTAAAATTTGGCCTTCAACGCTAATTCTCAAGTTCCATCTTTCCCATTTCCCTCCCTTTCTTCCCCTTCCTTGCCTGTAGTTATCTCCTGACTCCAAGCACAGTATGTCAGGTCTGCCCTCATCATCACATCTGCTCAATTTCACAGCAATCCTAATGCTTCTCACCAACTCCTAAAGGGATGATAGGATGCACCAATAAAAATGTTTTCAGAAACCAAAAATGTTACCTTTTCCCGTTAGTACTAATATGGGCTCCTACTAAGGCTACCCAACGTATAATTTCAGCATGTTTTCACTCCTAAATTTATTTAGTTATCAGATTTCATTCAAATTGGGTGGGATTTTTTAAAATTTATGCCACCTGAACAGATACAGAACGTATTTGAATGAGAGTAAGAAGTGTAGCATTACCTTTAAACTGGTATCTAATCCCTTTCAAAAGTGCCTGTATTAGCTCAGTACCAGAGAGTTAATTGGAAATATTTTTAACTTCTGGCACTATACCTGCAAAACCAATACTGATCTAGAGCTTCTGAAGCATCCAAACAACAGAAGTCATACCCCAACGTGAATTGTCTACATTGTTCTCAAGAAGTATAAAGAATTATTGCACCAATCTTCCCAAAACAGCAACTCAATGTTCTCAATTTCATATCTGTGCACAGTTGAACCAGTACATTAGACATTCTTTACAAAAGTTTACTTTTGCTCTTCATATGCAACAGCAGCTGCCACACAAGCTCCAAGTGCTGCACTTGGATTTGACACAGTTCAAATCCTATGGCTGTAGGGCTGTGCAGCACATACACCTCTTCTACAAACACACAGCAGGGAAACGCAGAAACCTGTACAACTTATTGAATCCAAGATGTAATAGGAATTAAGAGTTCCACTGAAATGCCAGAATCCCAGCATTCAAATAAATTCTACTGTTCTATTTATGTTTCAGTAAAAACTAAACATAATATTTTGTTCAGTAATACAAAATTAATATCTGCAACCCAACCCTACACTTAATGACGTGTCAGTCTGTCTCTCTGCACTAAAAATACCATCCCTTGTAGTTCTGATGCAGAGATGCTAGGGCGAGATGCTACAGATAAAAAAACGTGTGGGCAGCCTGCCTTTCACATTCTGTCAAGTACCTTTTGTTGAATAGTGGAGTGCTTTTGCTCCATATCTCTCTTCTCCTTCGCAGCATCTACAGCCAACTGATCCAGCTGTAAAGAGAAACAGAAAATTGGATCTTTAAATTATCATGAGAAATTTGGCTCAGTAGATATCACAAAGCTGACAACCCCCCCCCACATTATGTCTAGACATTGCAAGACTTTTATTTTATTTGCATAGTATAATTACTTCTTTGTCACAAATTGTTTACCTTGAATAACCACTGAAGCCTCGTTTAAAGCACTGCTCTGCCACCCTGAATTAACCTCCACAAAGGTGTACATTTCTTGTAAGCATTAGAAGAACTGTTTCAAAGAACAGCATGGTGCCAAGCATATGCGACTCTGTACCGCATTGGTGCTCAGTCTCCCAAGAGGATGACTCATGCTTTAGCTGCTCTTGCTGGCCTATGCAGCAGCACTGGCAAGAGCAGCAAAAATTAGAAGGAGCAAATACTATGCATTTTTTCCCCCATAAAATGGGAGAACTGTCTCAACAAGGATTTTGTGTCAAACAGTTTTGATCAGCTGACCAGCAGTACTCGAGTAAGATTGCTTGAAATCTTAGGTAGAGACATTCAAGCTAATTTTGGAAATAAAAATATGGTTTTGAAAATAATGGCTATCGTCACAGAGATTATTTAATTTAGCATCCTTACAAAGTCTGCGGTAATGAAAAAGACACTACCCAAAAACTTCCTGCAAGCATGTCCCTAGCACTATCATACAAACATTTTCCCTTTACAATCACAGAAAAAAAAAAGAAAAAAAAAAAAAAAAGAAGGAGGAAATTTAAGATACCCTGTAAGAGAAAGTTTGGTTGGGGTTTTCTGTGGTTGGTTGGTCGTTCTGGGGTTTTGTTGCTGTTTTTGTTTTATAGTTTTGGTTCTTTTGGTTTTGTTGTTTGTTTGTTTTATACAAGCCCTCATGTCTAAATAAGAAATGCAGTAGAGAAGCAGATGTTCTGAAAGACCAGTTGGTTTGGTACTTATGTGCCAGGCCATGGAAGCCAATGAAGCCCTCCTTTCTGCAGCCTGTAACACAAGCCTGCCATTAACCCAGCCCCAGCAGCCCGGTGAGCAGCGATGCAGACGCAGCACCGAGCACAGGGCTCAGCCCGCAGCTCTCGGGCTGTGGGACAGAGCTGGCTCTGCTCCCGGCCCACAGCGACAACACCAGGAGCGCTGTGCAGCAGCACCAGCTCCCAGCTGGGTCACTCACTTGGCAGAGGGCACAGGTGACTAACAGATCCTCTGATCCTCACACAAATAGGATCCCCTCCACCCACTCTCAGAACCACAAGTGACAGGCCCTGCCAACTCTGGCCATTTCCCCAGTCTTTTACTTCCCCTGCTTGACATGATATAAATGACAAAAAAGGGGCTATAACAGGCTCTTACACCCTTGTTCTAAACAGTCTCCAACAATTACGGAGCCTTCAGAAAGCTGAAACATCTGGATCCAATTCCATACTGTTCCTTTTTAACTCTTCTCTCCCTGTCTTGGCCTCTAGCTCAGAAGGCCGTATCAGCGCTTTCATACCTTTACTTTTAGATATTCGTGAACATGAACATGCTGAAGATTCAAGTGACCACATGCCACATTTACATAGCTATAGGATTTAAAAATGACACAAGAGCCTCTAAATGGGCTCAAAGACTGTTTTGCATCAAGAACCCTCAGGAAACCCTTTCTTTTGTGATAAAGATGAGAACTGGATCAAGTGCTGTTCAAAACTTTATATGAATCAAGTTTCTTGCAAAAATTGCAGATTCAGGAAACTGCACATGGCCCCCAAGAAATTCTTCCTACTACCCCATCAGATGAAACAGAAGGCAGTTACTTAGGGTAGGACAATAACCTCTAATTTATCTTGAATACAAGTGTTTGAGGGTACATTTACCACAGCCAAAACAAAGTTCTTGACAGCAGCTCATTCCATCAATGACTTTTTTTTACAATGAAGACAGCATTGCACCATTCCTGTTTGCAAGCTCAAACCACAGTTTCTTCCTTTTCACTCAGGTGAGCAGCACATCAATTGTCTTAAAAGAGACTGACAGCATACAACTACCTAAAGCTGTAGCAAATCACAACTAAACTATCAAAATCCCAGCCATTATAGCATTACTGGATAATTTTCAGAAAATTATATTTTTCAAACTACTGCATTTACTGGTAAATGTATTTTTATAAACATAATGCTCTAACTGGCATTCTGAGGAGAATTAAGTCAGACTAAAATATTCAGCTTTTGAAACAGTCATCTCAATGAAAATTCAAATGTTTTCTTTTTAAGCTAATAGCATATTTCATATGGAAAGTACCAAATACCATTGTTTCCATGCAAAAGCTTGTATTATGCTTGTACACTATTGAAGATCCCCCTACAGTGATCTGATTTCCAAGAGATCCTACCCTGACCTGAAGGATCCAGAAAGCAAAATTCCTTAATCCTACTCCATCACATTAAAACAATTCTTTTGAAAACACGAACAAAAATAATTCTAAATTATAACTATACTATTAAAGATCAATTTCATTACTTCAGATGCTGCTAACCATTGTAATTAAGATCATACAAAAAATTTACCTAGGAATGAAAACTCACCAACAGAAGGAATCTAACAGCATTTTCACAAAAATCCAGCAAATCCTTGTTATGTCACAACATACTTTGTTAAAGGCAGAAGCTTCAACCAGTACAAGCTGCAAAGCCATGAACTGTTAAAAACTTTCAACAGTTATTTACAAATCTTCTTCTGTCATGAAAAATATCCATTACTTAAATGCCAAGGTCTGCTACAAAAGAACAATTCCGCAAGTTGTACAACTTTAGGGTCTTCATTCTATCCTTGCTCCAACTGCAATATATTTAAAACATTCTTAGCTATGGATTTTCTAAATTTAACTCCTTCAGTTGCTATGATACCAGCACCAAAATGAATGCTACACAGTGCTCCTTACCAGATCAAGCAAAAGCATGACCAGACATTCAAAAATAACCTTGTGTTTTCTTGCTCAAATCATGTCAATGAAATGGAAACACTGAAGCCAGGCTGACAGCATAAGCCACTATCAACTCCACAGTTTTTGTCTCCTTTTCTTCGATAGGACACACGTTACACTGCCAGACGCTACAGTTCAACAGTTACAACCCAAACCAGAAAGGTGCTGAAGAATAAAGTGCACAACTATGGAAGAGTAACACCCACCTGAAGTGTTCAAGCGCCCCTATTACACCAAGACCTGATGTGTTTCTACACATAATTAAGACCCACAGTAACCCAGCTGGGGCCTAGTCTAGCAGAAAAATAACTGTTCAGCCATTGGATTGTTTGAGTTATTTTCTACAGCTCTCAATCTGCTTCACTGCACAGACACAGAAGCAGGTTGAGAAGCACAGATGACAACAGCGTGGTGGCAGGAATAACCAGCTCAGAACAATTCCGTCTCTTAGACATTCAATGACACATCTACTCAAGATGAATTCTGAAGTAGAAGTTTGCTGTCATTTCTTTGCTTTCTGTACCTGGACAGACACTTAAAAATTTGGTTGGCTGCTTTGTGGATCTGTTTGGGCAGTGGCAATAGACGGGGTTTGTATCAGAGCACTTGTTGCAAGTCCTCAGATAGAGGCAAATAAAAAGTGCTCATATAACTTGCACTGAAAAACAAGTCAAGACATTGCTGAGTCTTCTTCCCGCACCACAGACAGATCTTCATTTGAATACTGTACGTTCTAATCTATTTGCATAACCATTTTCAATGTCTCCTGTGTGGAGTTGGCAGTGGTCCATCTAAGCTTTGCATGAGACCCTTACTGAAAACCCAGAAGCGTCAATTGTGTGTTCTTAAACTTAAACAACAAAACTGGGCAAGAAGGATTTCATGTAGGAACTCAGTTTTGCACTAGTTATTAAAATCATACTTCTGTTTTATGGTCTAAGTTGCTAACATCAAAGTTATATTTGCACACACCAAAGTTAATTATGCAGACTGCATAATTTATACAGTAAATAAAGCATATGAGTAGACAGAAAACCAGCCTAATCTATTTTTTATTATTAGCTATATTTATAAACATGGGTCATACCCAAAAATTTTGAAATCCAAATAATCCCGTGTACTGAATATCACAATGTACCTCACAGAGCAGTACGTGGCTATGCTAGAGTATGTAAATCCTAAAGGCAGTATTAATTTTAGTAAAGGGGCAACTCTCAGTTTGTAACTATTTTCATCCCTCTCATTACAGTATATTCTTTATGGTTTGCCTTTATCATATGACAATTCCCTTTTTGTTGAATAAATCTATGAAGTACCTGATATGTAGGCATATAGCAAGATTTCCTCTATTTCAGCGTATAGTTATGAATTTAAAAAGAATTTGTTACCTGTGCACCAAGATCTTTCATGTAGGGCTCAAGCTCACTAAAGAGATCATAGCCTTGATGGAAAAAAGCCAGATGTGCATACATAAACGATAACATCTAGAAGGAACAAAGTAAATATTTATTCTCTTGAAAATTATACCACATACCACATAAATATGTCACTTAATTCACATAAACAACCTAAAATTTCAGGTTTAATTTCTCCTCTCGTGTCCTGACAGTTTTACATCAATACCTCATAGAGCTTCCAATATTGTAAAATAAACATGCAAGGTAAAGAAAGCAAAGAACCAAACCAAAAATCTCAGAAATCAGTTGATAGGATTAACCCCATGAGCAAAACAAAAGAAATCTACTTAATGGCAGAAAACTACTTCTAATTCATGTCACCTGAAATTTTTATTATCTCCTGTTTAACTAGGACATGTAAGCTAGAGAGGGGCTACAGAATATTTTACTAATGATCCAAACCCATAACCTTTATGAACATAGCTGAGAGGACTGTCTACCCTTAAAACAGAAAACAAGTTCGGAAGGTGCAGAGCAGAATAGCAAGCAGTTATAAACCAACCCAGCTAAAGTTTCTGCTTTTTAAGGAATTAACAAAATTATGGTAGAGCAACTTCCAGACATTTGAAAGAAAAGCACTATTTAATTTGTTACTCTCTACCTCAATAAACTTTTAACAGAGATAAAGTGAAGAAAAGGGAGTACAAAGTGAAGAAAATTGGCATGCAGATATAGCTTTGTATTAATTTAGCAGATATCATATTACTCATATTAAAAATTTCCCTGTTCTTAGAAAGCGCAGAATTCATCTTAGAATAGATGATAAGTAGCACTTACTGTTTACAAAGTAATAAACCAGACCTAAACAGCAGAATTCTTGGCAAACAAAGTTTGATTTTAACCATGGAACATATACCAAAGGATCAACAGTAGTGAAAACCTGTAAGCGTTCAAATCTGAACCAAAAGGATTGTCAAAAGCAGTTAAACGTGTATGCCCAGTTACAGTTAAGGCCAAACTTACAGTCACCAAATTGCCAAATGTACTGGTAACACTTTCATCAATAAAAGCACTAAATTTTTAACATACTGCTTTGTGGTCATATTTTTAATTTTCAATGGATTAAAATACTTGATATATAGAGGATAAAGTATATCCTACCGATTTTAAGATTTCTGCTCTCCTTTTAGATTGAAGAACATTGATCTAGGAAAAAAGAACAAAGCAATGTCTTTTATTCTAAACTTATTTTATTTGCAACTTTTCTCCAAATAATCATATCCAAACTTAAAACACTGGAAGAAGATAGCTCAATATCAGACTTCCCAAAGCACTTTTAAAAGAACATTCCAGTTCTGTCATGATATCGAAGTGATGCAATCAGAACATTTGCAAAGCTTCAGCGTCACGGTGATAGTCGCAATTTCCTTATATCACAAGGGAAAATACAAGACACCTTGTAGCTAGAAGCAATATAATACACCCTCCAAGCAAGGAAAATTGGTACCTGTTTTCAAGAGACTGAATTCAAGATGTTTCAAACAGTGTGAGCTAAGCCAGCCCACCAACTCTTGACAAAAGCTGCACTCAGCAGCGCTGCTCTCTGCTGCCAGGGCAGAGGGAAAGATGGGGGCAGGGTTACTTTTCCCTCAGACTCACAGTATTTAAGTGTCCCAAAAGTAGTCCCAGGCAAGCAAGAATGTAATAATTTCAATAAGTAACTTTCCATGTATACCTGCGCTTTTCAACTAGCTGAAGTCACCGACCAATTGTGTTGCCCCAGAACTCGAGAAATATCACATTATATAGAAAACGTAACTGATTTTTCACATTCATCTGGTTCCCCTCTCTTCTTTGTTCCCTAATCTTTAAAGGTTGCCATCCAGAACTACGGATTTTACTTTAAAAGACCCACTTAGCAGAAACATGCACGATTCTGTAATTTAACACCTCTATGTCAGTTTAGAATTTCAGCAAAAGAAATAAACTCGCTCAAGTTATAATCAAAACCAGATCGTACTTTTATACTTAAGTGGTCATTATTTTGGAAAACCTTCTGCAGCAAAAATAATTACGATTTGTTTGTATAGAATAAACTCTCAGCCTGTGAGGTAAAGAAAAATAAAAATAAAAGGAAAGCAAAGGTTTTGAGTTACAGTTTAAAGCCAATCTACTACAAGGAGACCATAGCTGTGAAGCCATTTTCCCAGAAGAATGACACAAGTAGAAAGAATTCCTAAAGCTGAACTCATTTTTGTCCACATTAAGAGATGCTGCAACTGTTCCCTGTTACTCTAAATGCATCTTCATCCCAGGAACTGCTCATACTTTGAGCATACAAATTCCAGGAGACAAACAACCTGCAGTTCAGCGTACACACAAGGAACTGGCCTGCTACAGTGGTGACTGCCAGCTTCCCCCACACCATTCAGTGTTAGTACAAATAATCCAGTGGGGCACAATTCACGTGACTTTTTAAACACGAAAATGACCTTATTGCTCAAAAAGCAGGAGTTCAGAGTTGACCACTGACCATCACGTCCGTGAACATGCCTAGGCTGTCAGGCTCCGCTTCATTTTACATAATGCAATTTTCAGAAAAGTCAATTAAGCTTTAAATAACTGACTGGACTGTCACAAATCAAGATGATAGTGTCTAATATAAAACCAGCTTAATTGTAAAGAGCTATTCTGTGTTTGAACATAGGAGAAGCTCAGGCCCATTTGGGAGCCCCCAACCTCTCATACCATCCGAGTTGCAATAATCCTGTTTTGCTGTAGTTGTGGGCAAGTATGAAGCAGATGGATTTTAATTATCAAAAGAACATTTATTACTGGATTACAGTATTCAAAGCAGCATGACAAAGAACACCTCTCAACACCCTGTGGGAGATCTTCACTAAAAAGGTAAAGGATAGTTAAGTTCTTGACTCCCCTTACAGCACAATGCCAAACTCTGAGGCATCTAGATAAGCTGGGTACAACCCAAACCATACAGCTGAAATTGCAGTAGTACCCAACACCCTAGATAAGAATTATTCAGGTAATTTGTATTTCCTAGGCTAGGTTACAGTTTTTACTTTGAATATGTAAGAAACTGCAGCATATCTAACTCATGAAACATTTAGGTAAGTATCAGGCAAATACAGGGTTTTTTCAAAATTAATGTTCAACTTGAAAATTAAACTGTGTCACTGCAATAATTGCATAAATACCAGAGCATTAAAGCAATAAGAATGCATCAATTAATTTTACTCAGTTTTTATTAGGAAAGAAATTACTTGCAGATAAAGTTCTTCTTTTTTCCCTGAATCTCCACAGCTTCCAAGAAGCTTACACAAAGAACTTTTCAAGTTGTAAAGGACGTGTCTCTAACTGTAACAAATGGTTTTGAAAAGTAACTTATTGCTGCCCTTACCTGAAGAACATAATCCAGGGCTATGTGTCGAAAACACTTCCGTGTTGCAGTCAAAATATTGGTTGCTTCCTCTACCTCGTGTTGCTTATTTCTTTGAACTTGGGCATTTTTCACCAGAGCATTTTCTTTCTCTTCACTCACTTTTTCAAACTGTTTCTTTGCATCTTTAAATTTCCTAATATCTCTACGGAAAAAGGGAATACGGATAACAAATGAATCCAAAGCATGAAAAAGTATTTAAAGCTACACCAGTCAGACCAAGCTCATGATTGCTATAGCTGGTTTCTTTTTCATATTTTACATTCTCCAGTACATGCTTGGGTCAAATGAAAATCCACAAATTATGACAGAAGCTTCTTGTCCTTCTTTTCCAAGGAAAGGACAAAACTGAAATGTAACTGAACACATGCTTACTGGGGAAAAGCTTTGTACCCCAAGCTTAGACAATTACAACATGTAATTAGATCAGTAATTCATCCTACTGCAACATTTCTGCAGCTGGATCTCAAACCTCAGTGATTTGGGGTGATCTTTGACAAAGCCTTCCAAATTTTGACAAATACACTTCTCAGTTTATGGGTGGCTATTTACAGGACGGATTTTTCACCAATCCATTCAAATCAGATGTTTTAAATTCCATTTTATGTATAATTTTCCCATTACAACTGCAAATTAACTTACTCTTTAACGAAAGTCTGAAGCTGTGTTTTAATTGATCTTTGAATTTGATCAAACAGAATCTGAAAGAAAAGCATTGTTATGTAGGTCAGTAACTTAGAGGTACTCACACCTGATTTCAGAAATACAAATGGCAATTATGCAGAATTAGATGAGAATTATTATTAAACCACTTTGTCTCTAATATCAAAATATTAAACTCTTCACAATAGTTCTGAAATAAATAAAAGATAAGGAAGAAAAATAAGGAAAATAACACAAACTAAACATCTTTCGCTGTTCTTTTCTTAAAGACCGCAGTTATAAATAGAGATAAGAGCTCCTGGCATCTTATTCTCTCATCCTGACAATATGAGACATGCCTAGTTTCATAGAAGAAGTCTATTTCTGTTAATTGTACAGTAATATTCCCAAAGAAACAACTTTGAATGTTAAGGAACTTTTTTTTTTTGGTTCTTAAGACTTTCACAATTTATCAACAATTAAAAGATAAACAAAACCATAGACAGAACACGCTCTTAACTTCTGGCAAAAACCCCAAACTCATGGATTGAAATTAATGCTTAAAATGTAACACACATGAGTATTTCGTACCATCTCCTTTACATACTATGTTTGTAAAAAAACACCCACTGTTGGACTACTAAAAGGAATGGCTGATTCTTCCCCTTAAGAATAAGTGATCTAAGCAATGTTTCCAAAATTTCTTATGATTTGGGGAGGCTGGTGGGCACGAAATATAACCAACTCATTTGAACTGTAAAGTTTAAGATATCTGTTAATTTTTTAAGGCCAAAACACACCTGGATGTGAGACAATTTGTATGTTCTCTTATGACCCAAAAAATTCTAATTGGAAAATGAAAACACACATTCCTTTAGCTTCACATCTGCCCTCTAAGTTTTAGGACGGAATAGAACAGGTCAATGGCTACTGGACAAATCCTTTTGTCACTTCTTATTGTGCAGACAACAAATGTTGCCTCAATTTCCAACCCCTCTACACCCCCCATTCTGCATAACAGAAATGGACAAGGCACCATCACAAAAATGAAGAGGTGAAAGAACAAAAAGAAAGTAGTAGTTGACCCAGTTGAAAAGAATCTCTCACAAAAGGTAAAGATCTTGAAGTATTAAATAATTTTATTGAAAAAGCAAGTCAGAAACTCAAAGTTTAAGGTCAAAAGTGTTTTCTTTAGATGTTCTCAGTCTTAGATTCTTTAAGACCGAGAAGTGAGAAGCTATGTAATGCCAAGTACTGACAGCAAAACCTTTACCAGCTCATCTCTCTTTTCTAGAAACACTGAAGGGAAACATGACTGAGTTTAAGTCACTCATTAACAGTGGTACTGCACTTTGCATCCAGTTTCCATGCTTGGAGGTTTTCAAGACCAAATGAGATAAAAGCCCAAGCAACCTGCTCCAGCCTCAGATCTGACCCTGATTTAGGCAGGCAGGCAAACCAACCACAACTCCTGAGGCCCCTTCCAACCAGAATTGTCCTGTGTCTACCAGTAACACACGGAAGATCCTGTTTGTATTCCCACTTTGGGAAACCAGAAAAGCAGACAACTAGAATAAAAAACTTCTTGACAAACTGGAAGTCATGCTGGGACTACTCCCACTGCTGACATTTAAGCTTGCCAGTGCCTAGGGAATGCACCAATCAAGATCAATACCAAAAGATAAAACCAGATGGGAACTCAAATGATTAGAGGACTCCCAGAGATAAGAGCCTTGCATTCTGCTTACAGTAATGAAGAGAAAAAATGTGCTGGGCAGAAAAATACATACACATAGTTTCCCCTAAAAGAACAGAAAGAAGTGCCCAGACCTCGAACTGATTAGATTTACAGCCTTGTCAACACGTTACCTTTCATACACTCCTAGTCCAACAAAGCTGCTCTTTGCTGTAAGCTGTCACAGCTACTCCCACACTGCTGAATCAGTGAAGATGCTGCATTAGTCTGGTCCCTGGTCTTATTTGTAGCATGAAAACCTGACAGTCATCCAGAACTCAGTGGGAGCATCTCCTATCCCTTCCATTTTTTCTTTCCTCTTTCTTCCTCTAGCTTCTTCTCCCTCCTGATGGCTCTTTCAACTCGGTCAGTAACAGACCTGTCACTCTAAGTCAGGAAGCCCTATTGAACTAAGCAGATTCAGAAAAAGCAATGCAGGACCACAACACGTCTGGCAAAGCAATTGTGCCTCACTATTGATGTTTGTGCCTTTGGTAAAAGCCTCTTTGCTCTCACTCTGCCTGAGAACAGCAAGAGTGTGGAAGGGGAAAAAAAGCAGGAAAGAACTCAGATTGGTCCTACATAGATCTGAGAAGAAATCTTTTTAATATGGTTTGTTCTTTGCTTTCTGCCTTCAAATTGCCCAAAAGGAAGAGTTGTGCTGTGCCAAATTTTACCACAGCAGTGCAAGCCATGATCATGTAGAATAACAGCAGCAATAATATAGGACCTATGTCAGAGGTGTCCAAAAGAGCAAACCACAGATAAAAGACATGGTTGAGAGGGTAACCAGCAGCAAGATGTGTAATGAAGAGTGTCAAACAGGGACAGCCTAGGTTCATCTACCCCATCTAATCTGCAGAAATCGTTGACATGAAAGTAATACTTGCTCCCACTACTGCTTCTTTAAACCTTTGCACTCCCTTCTACTACCCAAGAACCACTGTTCTCTTACTCCCTTTTTCACAGTTTGCATTAGATTAGGTGCAGATATGTACACTTTGTATAATGGAAAGAAAATCAAACACAATGCTATTAACCTGCTTTGCTCTCCTTTGTGGAGGTTCCCCCCTGCGGGGGTGGGTCTTGGGAGTGAAAGCGTCCGAGTTACACGAGGCTTCGAGGCTCCCTGATGCTACTGTGCCTAAATCCTGTTCCTCAGTGGTCATTTCAAATGTACCCCACCCTGGTAATCCTCTACTTAGGTGGGTGTTCACATGATTCTCAGTCTGTCTGTGCTAGGCCCAGCCATGAGGCTGTGAGGAATAAAAACATCCCTGAACATCTATCAAAAATATCGCCTCATGATTCTTTCTACCGGCCAAGCTGGCTGCCAGGGAAGGTTGCAGGAAACCCCACTGCAACACTCCTTCCCTTCTAAAAGCCTGCATTAAAAAAAAAAGAAAAAAAGCCTAATCAGAAAGCTAAGTTAATGCTAACAAACTTGTGTTGCATTCTCTGTATCTTGTCAAATTTTAAATTCCTAGTGGATGAAAAACCCACATTTTAAGCATCCTGCATATTTTCAGCACTTTGAGACACTTCAGTTGGTTTCCAGCAATTTGCTGGGAAATTAACAAAGAGCAGTTGGACCAATGGAAGAGGAAGAAAACAGAAGAGCAAACACATCCTTTTGGCTTTCAGAATACAAGACTAAACACTTTAGAGGAAAACAAACAAATTAGTTTTCAACCCAGGGAAAACTGAAGTTTCTGATTAACGCTGACATGCTAAAAATTATTATTACTCTTAAATCCTAGCATTTTCTCCTTTCTCCACACTTGTCTAAATCTGCTACACTTCCAAAAAGAAAACTATATGCAAATCAGAGATGCTTCATTTTGTGTATTATAAAGGATAGGGAAAAAAGGTAGCAATTATGGAAAAGACAATCATTATTTCAGACCAGCAAAGGTGTAAGCTCATAGTCTGTAACTGTTACCATCAGTTTGATTCAAAAAGATGAAACTATCCAGTATTTACTGTCTTAGAGCACCAAAACTTACAAATATCAAATGAAAAATAAACCAAGATGGAAATTTGCAGAAAAGGGTGTATTTATAAATACTTTGTAAACAAAACATTAATAAAATATTTGTAAGTATAAAACGGGAGTTATTTAACACCATTTAAACCAATTACTTTGCAAACACTATCAACAAGAAAAGCGTTACCATTAATCTATTATGAAATATAACTGGAAGTGAGCTATCAGTGCCATGTTTCAGCTAGAAATACTCACATTATGATAATTGATCATTTCCTGTAAGGTGTCAGAGAACTTTGTCAAACTGGTCTGTAAAGAGAAAATAAAAGTGGTTTAAGTTAAGCCCTACTAAACACACAGCACAAAAGCAACATTTCAGAGGTCTATGGCTTTTCAGTAAAGAACTTAGAAATTCATTTTCCTTATAGCATGATTATGAGACTAAAACCATAATGCTAGAAGGAGAACATGGCTGTAATATCAAATAAATCTGTTAAAGATACATGCAACACAAACGTTTTTACCTACCTGTATACAAAGTACTAAACTGAGGGCAAGCAGGAAAAACTCAAATTAATTAAAGATCTGGGAAGCTCACATAATCTAAAACA
Source organism: Mystacornis crossleyi (assembly GCA_013400655.1). NCBI lineage: Eukaryota > Metazoa > Chordata > Aves > Passeriformes > Timaliidae > Mystacornis > Mystacornis crossleyi. The sequence continues at coordinate 36,088 of VYZQ01026318.1, read as the reverse complement.
TTAATTTATGGTATTTAATATTACACTACTTAGTATTTTTCCTGTTTAATATGCTTACTCAAAAAAACTGGTTAACATATTAACCATGCACCAGCACACGCACTAATCTAACACAAAGCTTCTGAAATTTGGGAGACCCCATCACTGCTGAAACTAAACAGCACAGGCACCTGCAGTGAACCACAGCCAAAAAAACCTCTTGTTTAAACAGATATCACAGAAAAAGGAGAAAAAAGGCAAATAATACTATAAACTTCAACTACTTCTTTTGCCAACTGTTACGTTTTACCCTTTTTAAGTTATGTTTCTCTCCCTCCACTTTCACCTCAAAGAACTTACCTCAACCAAAGTATCCTTACAGGAATATTGTGCAAGATCTCGAATTCCATTCATGAACTGCTTGTTGGCTGTACAAAATGCTTTTCCAGTATCAATCATTGCAATACAAAGCTTCACCAGCTAAAATGAGTTTAAAAAAAGAGAGAAAGTGGAAGGCTTATTTTTGTTTGGTTTTTACACCATCATATAAACACGAATACACTGAGCTTAGCTAAGGCTATGAAATAAAGATTTCAAAAGACAAATTCTCTGCCTCGGATTCTATGAAAAGCTTTCCACTGTAGTGTGACAGCTATAAAAATACTACTCTAGATCAACTGATATGCCACTGGGAAAGTTACCACTCCAGAAGTTTTTTAAATTATTTTTTACTTGATTCATTGTTAACTGAGATTTTGCACATACTTCAAGAGAGAGTTTTACGGGGACAAAAAGTACAGCAACTAAAACATAACTGGTTAGAACCCCAGAAAATGATGAGGGTATTGTGGTTTCTGAGAAAAAAACACTACAAAACAAACAAAAAAGAAACCCACACTGTTTGTTTCATCCCGAGACACTCAGAATACAGGCACAGGAATGCAAAAGGCTCTGTGCACAAAGCACAGCTGAAGAGCCATGGTTACATCTCAGGAGGTGAAATCAATCATGTTTTCACTCACAAACAGACTAATCTCTGACAGCTTTCCATCCCTACCACTCACTGCTTCAGTCAGCACATCAGCCCTCATGGTACTGCACAGTCTGATAGGAAGGTCCTCAGTACCTTTGTGGGTGTTTTCCCACTTCTTGAACCATTTATGCACAGGGCCATTAATGAAAGAAAGAGTGATTACTGCAATTGCCAAGATGCTCTCTTGAGAAGGGCCATATTATGACTGAGTTACCCCACCACAAGCCAAGCTGAGAATAAAATCAGAAGATTGAACCTTCACCTCGGAAAGATTTTTCAAGGATGGTAAACCAACTTCCATGAAAAGTAACACAGAAGTACATGATCCTATGCTGGGACAAAGAAACCATCCAAGCATCCTTCCTGCCTTAGTTACCCAGTAATTTTTATGTTGACTCAGATCCTTAGGAAAAATGGAAAGCTGAGCATGATGTCCCAGATTCTGATGAATGTCCAAGTTGCTTGAACAATAGACAGGGGGGGAAAAAAAAAAATCACTATCAACATTAACATTTTTCCTTCACCTTTGATTTTAGTTCACAAGCCTGAACCCAGCATTCTTTCTTCCAGAGAGGAAAAAACTGCAGACAATGTAGCCCTAAGTCAAAATTATGGGACAATAAAACCAAGTTTAGTGTGAACAACTGAGCAGAAAAAGTTACCAACCAAGCCTGGACAAATTATTACCCTCAGGCCATAGTTGCTTCAGCTCATCCAAGAAGCTTGGCTTTCAACTTTAGCGTTGTACTACAAGGCCCTGAAAAATGCCATTTAAAGAATCTGAAAATTCTTTTTCCCAAAAACAATCCGTTCAGACTGGTGGAAAAGTTAAACTTACAAGATAAGATTTTTCAGATCCTTTAAATACTTTGTTTGATCTACCAAAACAGATTCAACCCCCCTATAGTAAAAAAGTCTGTTGTACCCATCAGTTTCACCAAGATTCACACCAAATCAAAATTAAGGATCTTGAATTTATTTTGTAAGAGCAAATTGTTAGATTATTAACTACAAAAAACTAGAAATATTATTATAAGTAGTAAACAATAAGTTTTCAGGTTGGACACCATCTTTATTTGTTTCTAGCTCTCTGTGGCCAACTCACAGCTGCAGGAAAAAAAAGGTTGTATTCAAAAAGCAGTTAAGGAGGTAAGCAAATGACATCTGCCTGCCATGTGAAAACACAGATTAAAATAATTTAACATTTAGCATAAATGCAAAGGAAAGAAGACTTTATACAGATGAAAACCAAAAATAAGCCACCCTCAAAATACTAGCAAAGAAATAACAAAAGCTTCCAAAGGTGAGGAAACCAATAAACAGATAGTAAGGAGCTGAAAAGATACTACATATAATTCTTTACATCCACGCACAAAGCATGACAAAAAAGCAGGATGAATTTTACAGCCGTCAAGTCCTCCACACAGCAGATGGATATACATATACCTGGCTGCTGTGCCTCAGATTACCAAAGACAGAAAGTATGGATTTCAAACCTCTACAACAGAGTATCCAGATGTCTCCACAGCATGCCGTTGTGGCAAAACGGGCTCTCGGTGCAGCAGTGAC
>VYZQ01026311.1:0-28434 GCA_013400655.1 Mystacornis crossleyi | reverse complement strand
TGTGTTAATCACTTCTAAATCATAAAATACATTTTAAGACTATGGACCTAGGTAGCATGCTTTGAAATTGATGCAGTTGTGATAATCCAGTGTGAGAGAAAATTTGATTAACACCATTGATGATTCTATTTGTGTGTATGTATATTCTGTGCATACTTCTTTTTTTTAGGATCTTTGATTTTCACAGTCATTCTTTTCTTTAGGAGAGAATATTTCACAAAATGATTTTCCATCTGAAACTCCTATCACTCTAAATCTCTCTCATAACATCTGCAATACCAGGTAAAAAAATTGAATCTGTACCTGTAAGGCATTAAAGAAACACCACCAACTTGAAGTCTTGTCTCAGCTTGATAAATAATACCTACCTGTTATCTTGTAAATTTTTATGATCATCTGATTGTATTTACTAGTTGGAAGAAGAGTCTTCTTCAGTACATGAAAAGATATAAGCAAAATTGATAATGCTGCATAAGTACAATAAAAGCTTCCAAATGGAAAATAGATGGAAATTGGTTTTCCGCTCTCACTTCTTCCAGATCCCAGCAACTTACTATATTTCCATTACTGCTTAGTTGTATTAAAGTAGTAACGGTTTTTTAAGAAAGGTGGGAGTAAGGCTTTCAAGTTGATGCTATTCTTTTAATGGGAATAATGTTCTCTTAGGATATAGAGCATGAAAATTGATTCGTCCATCCCCCACATTCTTTTCTCCCTCTTTACTGCAGTAGAGATAGCATCTCCAATTTTTATTACTGTGAATCCTCATTTCACTTCTCATTCATCGCTCTCTGTTTTCACTAGGAGAAATAATCCAATCATTTTCCTTTGGGATTCTGGTGCTTGAAAATGTTTCCTTTTATTCATTTTGACTAGTTTCTTTGATGGTTTTGGTGAATATCAAATTCATGCTCATGTGTCTCTATGTCTCTTCCTGGACGTAAAAGTAAATTTACCTCTTTAAACATTATGAGAGGTCCTACTGATCTTCATGAACTATAGCTTGTTTTCCAGTTTTAAAGAAGAGCTGTTGAATTAATTTGCAATAGGTTGGTACTTGGGTATTAAAATGGGGTAATTAAAGTGCATTAATTTTATTCATTTTGCATGTGTGGTAAGTGTAGCTGGCTTTTAATTGGAAAAAAAACTTTAAAAATTGCACAGTGGTATTTCAGAAATAAGAAAAATCAGGACGGTGGGAAAGCAATAGCAATCATGATGGTCATTAGAATATTTTTTACATCTCTGTATATTTCCTTTGAAATAGTTTGGATTATGAAACTTAAGAAATTGAATTCTCTTTTCATTCAGCAGAGACATGAACAGCGTCCCCCAATATCCTGAAACCTTATGTCCCAATTTCACTGACATAGCTGCAGATCCTGACAAAAATAAAGGTCGGTATTAACAACTGAAGCTCTTTTCCTCACGCTTTGTCCAGCAGTTTTAGTGATGTTGCTAATAACACTTGCGTGCACCAACTTGATAGACACATTGTTACTGGAACTTGCTTCTAAGCAAGTTAAGTGCAAAGTTCGCAAATGAAGGCTTAAAAGCTTGACAGTTTTTGCCTATAACCTTGATGATTTTTGCTGCATCTTCTCTGTGTGAAGACAGAATTTAGCTTTCAACTCAAGTTTTAGGTATTCTTTCTTTTTTTCATCTTCTTACTTTGCACAGATTAATGTCCAGACACAATGCAGTTGGGAGGTCAAGAGCAGTGCTTGCTGTGTTAAAGTGAAGCTTGGCATCAAATCAAACATGACCATTTGTCTCTCTAAATTTCCACAGTTGGGACTTGCTCTCTTTGAAAGCAATAATGAGTGAGGTTGTGTCGCGCTGTTAAAATCCTTGAGTTTTCATTGTTTGTATCTCAGAGGGAAGTAACGTTAGCTTTTTGAGTGGGATTCATAAAGGCATCATGCTACATGGTGAGGTGGAGTTTGAAGGCTGGTTAGGACACTGGTGGTTCTTTGGGCAGCAGCACTCCCTGCCTTTCTGCTGTAGGTTTAACCTGTGTCTGATAGGATACAAGTGCTTATTAACCTTTTTCTGTGGTAGCAATATTAATATGTATCATGTGAAGTAATGAAATAGAGCCAAACTTTGCAACCATTGTCTCATGGAAATTGCTAATTTGGATTTTTTCCTTTCTCCAGCTGCCAGTTCTCATAGAATTGATAGGAACCAAGTATCTGTGGGCAGTCAGGGCACTGAGTCCACGAAGAGCAGCACAATGAATATCTGCCCTCGGGGCTAAATTTAATAAGTTCACAAATTGTCTGGTTGGGAATGGATCCAGTCTGTTAGAAACCTGACCCTGTTCCTGCTGTATTTCTGTAGTTGGACTTCAGAAGTGGTTGCTGACTGAGGGGTGGGGACAAGGAAGCCAGTGGGGATTGCATCCCTGCTGTCTGTCCTGCTGTGTGGAAGTGTGCCACCTTGGCGCTGGCAGTTGAACACTTAAGGACCCTCAGTAGGAATTTCTAGCCCTGTTTTCTTGAATACCAGTTTCTCAGTTCAAATCTTATATATATCTTTTTTAAAAAATAGAAACGTTGAGATGCGTTTAAAGACGGGCCTTCATGACAAAAAAATTGCTTAGTAACTCCGGGGTTTTTCTCAGATTTTTTTTCTCTAGCAGACAGTTGTTATTGGGGATCTGAGGATAAAGTGTCAGTGCGACAGAATCTGTGAAGTCTCCGTCCTGTTGCTCTGCATTTCATTCCTCTTTCCTGTTTTAGGTCTTTACCCAACAGGAGACTTGTGGCCTGCCCAGCCAGTGTGTGTGACAAACAGCTTAAACTACAACCTTGAGAATAATATACCATGCATGATCCAAGAAACCCCCTCTGTCCACAGCAGGCAAGTTACGTCTTATGTAAAAAGTACAGATAATGCTTTGTTCAGGCTTCTATAATTCAGAGGACTGTACTTGACTCATAATATTTGTAAGGTAGATGATAGTTAAAATAAGTGTCTCTGCCACTTCAATCTTCGTTCTAATTGTTAATGCTCTTCCATGAGTATATCATGATTAATTTTACTAAGACAAATTCACTGCTGTTCCTGTTCATATATAGATATTCTAGAACTTCTTTCAAGTTTAATTAAATGCTTTTTGGAAAGCTATTGATTCCTTTCACTCCTCTTGCAGGCAGAGGGCCTGGCCTTGAAATTTGTTGCCCTCTTGCTAAATGCATAGCTTCTGTATGCAACATGGTGTGTTATGCAGTGTGTACTTGTGTTAAATGGCATGAACAGACATTGTTATATAAAGACAAATATTCCAGTACATAGGTGGTTTAGGGATACATGTTGGTATGTTTCAGGCTCTGTGTATATTTGGGTTCATCTTCCCGTAGTAATGAACTTGATTAATTCTTGTATTTTACACTGCTCACACAGCAAATTTTACTAATGAAAGATGTGCCACAAACTAGTGAGCCACCAAACTACTCTGCCACCACATGGCAGTGAAATATGGCCAGTTCTTCAAGTTGTATCCTGTCATTCAAAATGACAGGAGGAGGACCTGGGGATCCTTGTGTACAACAAGCTGTCCCTGAGCCAGCCATGTCTTTGTGGCTGGGAAGGTCAATGGTATCCTGAGGTGCATTAGGAAGAGCATTACCAGCAGTGCAGGAGAGGTGGTCCTGCCCCTGTGCTCGGCCCTGGTGAGGCCTCACCTGGAGTGCTGTGTCAAGTTCTGGGCTCCACAGGCAGTGCAGCATGTTCAGCAAAGAGCTGCAAAGTTGGTCAAAGGTCTGGAGCATCTCTCTTAAAAGGAAAGGCTGAGGGAACTGGGCCTGTTCAGACTTGAGAAGAGATGACTGAGAGGGGACCTCATCAATGTCTGTCAGTATCTGAAGGGAGGGTGTCAAGATAATGGAGCCAGGCTCTGCTCTGTGGTGCCAAGCAACAGGACAAGAGGCAATGGGCGGAACCTGATGCACAGGAAGTTCCACCTGAACATGAGGAAGAACTTCTTTACTGTGCAGGTGACCGAGCACTGGAATGGATGGTCCAGAGAGGTTGTGGAGTCTCCCTCACTGGAGATATTCAAGAACTGTCTGGACACAATCCTGTGCCATGTGCTCTAGGATGGCCCTGCTTGAGCAGGGAGGCTGGACCAAATGACCCACTGTGGTCCTTTCCAGCCTTACCCATTCTGTGACTTTGTTTTCATACACCCATCTTGATTGGGACTTTATACTCAAAAATACATGCACATCCACACAGTTATTTGTTGATATTTACTAGTGATAACGTGGGATAGCTGCTTGGCTGAATAGTAAAATTGAAGTAGGGTAGCTTCATGTGAAATCGAATTTATATGCCTACCTTGTACAGACTGGATCCAGACTTGGACTACTTCAAACTTGCTGTGTAGCAGGGCCTGTTTTACTGCTGACATGTCTTCAGGAACTACTTTTGAAAAAATCTTCTTGAAATTCTGAAATTATTCTAAATAAAGGAGTATAATCCCTAAAAATCAATGGGTAGCTTAGAAAATGCACTGTTTAACAGGACTTCAGCACATGTGGTTGGGAAAATAGGAAATAGAAATCTCCATTTAATTGCTATTCTCAAGCATTCGAATGCTTGAGAATGTGTTATGTCTTCTACCTCAAATCACGTTATCCATGACTGTGGGAAAGAAGTACAATTATTTTCATTTTATAGAGGAAAAAGTTGAACCCAGTTAGGCATTGCAGGACTCTGGTAGCATCATTACAAGTTGTTCATTTTCCCAGAGGGAAGAAAACTCTGAGAGAGAGATTGCAGTGATTATGTAGTGGTGCAGAGTAGATACTGGCAAAGTTGACAAGTGGAATGTGAAAAGCCTTACGATCAGTTTTCAGACGTTTTGCATCCAACAGCTTTACATTAAATAAGTATTTCTCAATAATTTTTAGAAGTTCCGCAAATTGTTTCTGACAGCAAATTTTTCATTTTCTTGCGACAGCTTCATTGACTGGAATGCAGCATGTGACAGCCAGTTTTCCAACATGTATTGTCCGCTAGAGATGAATGAATATGGTGCTTTCCCAGAAGGTAAGATGAAATAAAGCTTATGAATGATCACAGAGCATGGTTATTTTCCTCTCAGCTTTTATAGAGCTGGTCTGTACACACACAGGTGTTCCTTGCTTAAGTGGACTTTACGTTTTCCAGCTGAGTGCTCTGTAGTAATAAACAATGACTGCATGTGGTGGATGAGAAGATTGGACTTTGTATAGAGTTACTAAGCCTGAAAAGGCAGTATGCAGGACTCTCAGAGGGAATAGAGAGAAATGCTTGTGTCTACAGTATTACACATATCTTTTTGCACAGTTTTCTTTGTTTCCCCTCTGGCAGGCTTCTGCCTTCCACTGTGTGAAATACAAGGCCTCTTGTGACCAATTATCTTTCTAGGCTAGAGTTTCTTGGCTTGGGAAGCAGACTGGCAGCAATCTAGAATTCTTTAGCATTACCTACCTAAGTAATAATTATAAGGTCAGACTGCAGTATCCCAGGCAGCACGGTAATCCCTCGGGTGCTTAGAGCTCAGACATGTTGGCAGTGAGGACTGGGTAGGTTCTGCCGTGCATGTTCGGACTATTAGTAAAGACTCTGTTCTCCAGCAGAGGGATTGCCAAGTCTTTGTCCTGTCCTCCTGATAACAATTTGATAGTGGGTCCCTAATACATAGTGGTAGTCCTGTTGACAGAAATTGAATCGCTTTGCTGCTCTGCTACTCTGACAGTGCCTGCAGGCACTGAAGGACTAGGTCAGTCCCAGCCTTGGCTCACTCTTGAGAAGATTGAACGTTCCTCCACAGAAATGTTAGTAGTGTTTATATTGTAAAAGCCTTAGTTTGTCTTCCTGATTTTATAAATTGCAGAAAACATGAACTACCCCAGTGGCTTCGCAGGTACTGCAGCAGTGCAGAATACAGCCTTCATTGACCAGAACTGTCCCTCCACCTGGAATGCTCCTCCCAACATGCCACCTGCCTGGGAGCCTGCCAGTTATGTCAACTCCACAGTGAGTATTGTCACTGTGAGGCGCTGCCTCGCATGCTCCTTCAAAGCTGTCCTAGTGTATCGCTGTCTTTTCCCTACCTGTTGCTTGCATGTTCTTCATGAATCTTTTAAGTAGCCTGATGCATGTATTCAATGCTGGCATTGGCAGCCCGGGTTTTTCCCAGCTGTTCGTCAAGGATGTTACCAACCTTGTCTGCAAAATCTTAAGATGATCCTTTGCCTGAAAATTGACTAAAATCGACTTACATACGGAAAGACATTTTGGGCTTATGTAGTCTACTGAGACTTTTTTCTGTCAAAATCAACATGTCCAGTTGAGGGTAAAACCCAAAAAGTGCTGATAGGAAAATCCAGAGAGATTTGAAAATTGAAGAGCTTAATGGAAAGCTGCTCTTGGTGACTTTTAACAGTTTTTTGGGGTTTTTTTGCTAGGAAATCCAAGTGATTTAAGCTGGATTTGTGCAGATTTCAGAATCCTGGCTTTGACCTGTTATACTTCAGACTAGCCATGTTTATGTCATCCCATAGTGCAGTGTAGTAACTTCAGTTCAAGGTGGTCTTTAATTGTAACCACCTTCTCTTCTGCTCATATTTCAAAATCCTCTATTTTAGAATTTTGTTTTTTTCTCATATACTGTAGATTTATTTTGAATAAAACTAACCAAATAAAGCAGGAAATATTTTCAGTGGCAAAAATGAAAATTTTTCTGTGTTAAAAAGTGACAAAACTGGTAGAAGACTTCTTCCTAAAATAAACATGGCTTTATTTCATATTTTATTCAGGAATGCCAGGAAACACAGAAGGTAGAGATTGGAAAATGTGTTAGATAATTAAGTTCATTTCCCTGGTGAGCTTTTCTCCACAATACATTGCAATGTTTCATTCAGTTTTAAAAGTCCCAAGACTTCCATGACCTTCGCTGAGAGACTTCCTTGCAGACTAACACATCTTGCCCTTCAGGAGGTTCTTTATAAGCTTTCAAAATTTTCTAACTAAAGTCCCTAGCTCCCAATTATAGTCTCATTTTTCACACTGAATATCCCATTCTGCTCCCAGCATGCACAGTCTTTCTGGGCTGACACATACTTCAGCCTTTTCCTTGTCATTTCTCGGCATCCTTCTCTTTTCATTTGAACTCTCAAAGTATGCATGGCAATCTTTGTGTGTCTCCCATTTCTCCTCTATTTTCCTTTACAGTCTGACCAGGACTGAGTAGTGTATTGTTGTTAGAGTAATATCTGTACTGTGCAGGGAGGAGCTCATATGGCTTCATTCAGTGAGGGGCCTTTAAACCCCCCCACACACACGTGCACACACACACACAAATTAATGCTGCTGTAATGTTTTTGGCAGCCATATTTCTTCGTAAACTCCTGTGTCATTTTGGACTTGTGGATTTCTTAACTTTTCTGCATCAGTGCTGCTTCCTCCCTCCCGTTTAGTGCTTAGCATTTCCAGATTTTCTTTGGCAAACGGTCCATGTTGCAGTTTCCCATGCTGGTTTTATCTTGCTCTGCAGCCCTACCTCTCAAGCACCCGAAGCTTGTCTCCAATGTCTGGACTTTTTGGTTCCATCTGGGCACCTCAGAGTGATGTTTATGAAAGCTGCTGCCCTGTCAGTGCCACGACTCAACATTCAACCCATGTGGAGAACCAGGCAGTTATGTGTAAGCAGGAATACTATCCGAGGTTTAACCCTTTCCGTGCCTACATGAACTTGGACATATGGACTACAGCAGCCAATCGAAATGCAAATTTCCCACTTTCGAGAGACTCGGGTTATTGTGGAAACGTGTGAAAGGAATTTGATTTAAAAATGTGAATAAAGATGCTTGCGATTTTGATTACTAGAGTAAGCTGGTTGCTGAATAGATTACAATGTTGGTGAATATTTTGGCACTTTTATATTGAAAATAAATTTTTTTTACTGAAGTCTGAGCATTCAGTGCATTTTAAAAAGCACAGCATATTCAGGGTGCAGTTATTGTCAGGTAAAGGCTATAAACTTCAAATTTTTTTTCATGAATAAGGACAGTATTAGTTTTTGAAAGCATCCATGAACCTGTACTGCACATGTTACTTCTGAAGTTTACATTCTGTGGTATAAACTAGGAGTGGTTTAGCAGTTTTTGGTACAAACTTACACCCATAAGTAATTGCATCTGTACCAAACAGTAACTGGTCATCACCTGCTGATGCAGATGAGAGAGTTTCCAAATGGTGCCACTTACAGTGCTGATACGGTTGTTTGTGAGCGCAAACTTCTGGCAGTAGAAAAAAGGCTGAATTGTGGCTTGTTTATCTGGCTTTAAAATGCAGGCTGTCACTTGGATGATGTTACGCTTGTGTGGTGTGAGTGAGTGGGTATTTCTTCCAGGAACTTTTCTTGTGACTGACTCCTGGCATTTTGTGTTTTTATTTTTAGCCTTCATGTTGCATTAGCATTTTCAGTGCATATAGTTGCACTCGTTTAAAATGCCAAAGCTTGAACTGAAGGAAATGTTTCTTTGAGAGCAGAGTTCACACCACTCCCCAAAACAGAATGCTGTCGTGCTGGCTCATGTTAGGAGACTGAAACTCTCTAGTGGGAAAAGTAGCTGAGGAATTGCTGCCACCTGTGCCAGGACTCAGTCCATCATGCAAGATGTCTCTGCTTATCCTTCCTGTAGAGCTTTTCCTTCTTCATGGCAGAGTGTGTCTGGACATCAGATGGAGGGGGAGGCATCACTTAGGTTCAGAGATGTCCTTGGCACAAGGGCACTCGTCAAACCTGAAGAGAGAGTGAAGGTGGATCCAGTAGCTGTCTTGTACAACTGCTTCAAGAAGAGCCACAGAGATGGCAGAACCAAATTCTGTGTTGTGGTGGCCACAGGCATTATGGCAGTTGGCAGTGGTCATGGATTTCCACATGGGAGGTTGAACGTGAGGAAAAATTATGTCCGTTGGAGGGTGATGCTGCAGGAGAACACGTGCCTCAGCAGGTGGACAGATCTCTGCTTGATGTTCATGAGGTGGCTGAATGAAGCCACGTGTGACCTGCTGTAGTGGAGGTGGCAGTCCTTCTCCTCATGGGAGGTCAGACTGGAGACCACCAGGGTCCTAACACTATTTTGAGGATTCTGCGAGCTTGAGCAAGTTCCTTACTTTTTGCTACTTAATTTCCTCTTGCCCTTTGCTCACGGAGTGACTGGAAGCCAAGAGCTCTATTTGACAATTAGAAATCAAGGCTTTTTTATTTGTTTTTATTCAAAGGCAGATCAGAAAAGGCACTGCAAGATAGTTCACAGCCTGCATGCAAGGCTACTCAGCAATCTGAGCTCTCACACCTACATTCTGGCCCTGCCAGTCTCACCACATTGCTGACCTATGAGACCAGCTCCTTTATCTTGCTGGTTTCATCCAGAAATGCCATCCCACAGCTTGAAAAATTTTAGCAGAAACAGCGCATTTCTGAAAAAGGTTTGTTTCAGTAAATCAGCAGTTCTTGCAAAATAAGCTTTGTTGAAAGTTACCCTACCAGCTATGCTTTCACATGTGTTTGGGTTAGCTCAGAAGGTGGTCAGGGACTCATTGGGAAACTCAAAAGCTGCTACATTTACCTGCTCTAATTGCTTGTGTGGAAGGTAGTCCTAAGCCTTCCTTTGGTTTCAATGTCAGAAAAATGGGATTGGCACTGAATGCTTCTCTGAACTGTGGTGTTTTAATTGCTTGATCAGGAACTAGCACCTGGAGTCTTTGGCTGCTTTCCATGATGTGTTGTGTGGGGCAGGAATCTGTTTGACTCAAGTTTAATCGTAATTGCTTGTGATTCTCAAGGAAAGTTCACATGTTCCTATGAACTTTGATGCTCCTGAAATTGGTACTAAGCCATGAGAAGTAGTCTTAACCACTGACATGCTTTCTGTGCACCTCCTGCCTATGGCAGGAGGCTTCAGGAGGAATAGAGTGGGAGTACAAACACAATAAATACAGATTTAAAAAAAGAAAGTGATCCTTTGGTTTGAAATGCAATGAAGTTCTTTATTCCCTGGATAATATTGCTTGTTGTATAGCATGCATGGATTTTGGATAAAAAACCACAGGAGAGAGAAGAGGACATAGAAAGCTGTGCTTAGTTGTCATAGTTTATTTTGGAGATCCTTATTTTCTGTGAACTGAAGAGAGGCTTTTCCTCACAGTCCAGTGTAAGGACATGGATTTTTTACATCTGCGACAAACTGTAACAGCAACCTCAAAACCCCATGAAATTCTTATAGGCACTGAGCCCCTGTTGTAAGTAGAGCGTACCTTCTAAACAGAGTCAATCACTGGAAAAGAGAGGAAAAGAAGTATGCAAAAAACCAAGCAAAGGCACTGGAGAATTTAGGGAGAGCAAAACCAGATAGAAATGTTTGGTAAAGAAGACCTGTGTGAAAAATGTGGTCAGACTTGTTAAAAGTGCCAACAAAAGACAAGGAAAAATGAGCCACAAAGAACTTGAGAAGCACTGCTAAGAAAGGAAACCATCATTCCCTTTAATCAAAGCAGAACAGATCGAGGAGTTCCCCCAGGAGCTCTGTAGTATTAGGCAAAGTTTTTCATACAGTTTTTCGTAACAATAACTAAGGAATGTAAGAAACTCATTAAGGTTACTAGAAATAATTGCTACCATCAGGAAGTATCTGTAGCTTAATTAGCAATCCACTTCAACGCTAGTGGGTTTGGACTTAGTTAAAAATCATTCCTCCTACAGTAAAGATGAAATAAATAATTGCTTTGTACCAAAGTGGTTATAATTCTGCTGGAGTGAACTGAAGAGGCTGCTCTAAAGACATCTCATTGTCATGAGCAAAGAAATGTCTAACTTCCTGCCCTGTGCCTGTAGCGGCATTGGGAGCTTCACTGACCTCTCTGAAACTGGTACCCTTCTTTTAAAGAGACTTCAGTGAAAGTTGTTCTTGGTTAACCAAAGAAGTGCTTAAAATTGGAAAGGGAAGACCAAAACCACCAGTATAAAAGAGCAATAGCTTGTACAGTTCACTAGCAGGGCTGATGATGGAGCAGGGGAGCTGAAAGCAGTTCCAAGCATTCAGTATTGATTTCTATCACAGTGTGAGCTACATAGTCTCCAGGCATTGACTGTTTTCCCCAGGAAGAGAACTGGGAAGTGACAGCCACCCCTGCTTTCTGCTCCCAGCAGGTTTGTGACTTCTTATGTCTGTATTGAGAACTAGGGATACCACGTTACTAGTGTCTGTGATTTTCTCAGGGTATATTGGCCAAGCCTGCCTGGTTGGGCCAGTATTTCCATTATGGAGCCAGAGAATATTCCTGGCACGTTTCCTGAAAGTTCGTTGGTACTATGAGAGACAAGTATTTGGACAAAGCCAGAATCTACGGCAGGGTGTTTGCCTGCCCTAGCCTTGCCAGGCCGCAGCAAGCCCCTCACAGCATTGCGCTGTAGAGCTGCAGGAAGGGGAGCATCCAAGGCAGCTTCCCTGTAGGAGGGGGGCAGTGCTCCGTTGGGACCCTCTTTTGCTGGTGAGTGGGGATGGCACAGTGTTGAGCTTGCTCCTGCAGGGAGGGATTTGGACTGCCCAGCAGCCTGGCTGCCACCAGTCCTGCCTGGGAGCCTGGTGTGAACTCCTTGGGAGCAGCAGACAGGCTAGGCCGAGCTGCGGATACCGCCTGCTCAGAGCGGGAGTGCCACTGCTGCTTGCTCGGGGAGTTTGTCACAAGCGCGGTGGCAATTGGCAGAACTGTTCTACAGCTCCTGCAGCTGGGCCTGGGCATGCAGGACTGTTCCAGCTGCTCGAAGAAGCCATGCCCAGCAGCATTCTGCAGCAACGCTGGCAGAATGAGCCTAAAAGCCCTGAGGGTAGGTGGAAGATCTGATTGCCGGGAGGCAAGTGAGTTCATTGGAGTGCTGTGAACTCTCTTAATCCTCTGAAGAGAGCGGAAGGGGAGGAAGCAAGGGAGGTTTCCACCACCTACACTAGGGCTGGTAGTGCCTGCAGCTTCACCATCCAATTTCTTTCTGCCTCTGGAGAAGCCTCGGTGACTCCTGGGAAGTCGTGGCCTTCACAGCACCACAGTTTTCCTGCAGAGCTGACATCGCCATCCTACCAGGTGAGCTCCTGGCTGATACTTACAGTGGTAGGTTGGGTGTTGCTTTCCAGCATTTGTTTTCTTCCCTTTCATCCTTGTGGAACACCCATTGTTTATTTTTCTTTGTCACTGAGTCACCTCCATCAGCTTTTGCCCTTTTCACATACTTGCTTTGCTTTCAGCAATTACTGGAAAAGGTGCACAATGGCACCTCCCAGGGTGTCACCATGGGCGTGTTTTACTTCTATTTTTGATTACCCCGTCCTCTTGTTCAGTCTCTCTGACCACTTCTATGGAGAAGAATGCTCAGGGCGGGGCAACACGCTTGGGTGGACTGAAGGCTCATAGTCTCCCCAGGACTGCTGTGCTGCTGCGGCCCTACTCTGTCCCTATGGCAATGCAACACGCTCCCTGCCTTCCTGACAGGCAGAGGTCGGTGTCCCAGCTGGAGAAGGAGGTCCCGGGTGTTGTTTGGGGCAGTTGCCCAGTCCTGGGCACTGGAGGAGGCTTTGCTGGGCAAGTCCCAGTAGTGCTTCTTGTCTCTGCAAGCTGAGGGATGTGGAAGAGTGGAAGACAGTGGTAGCTCTGCTCTGCCCCATTGTGAGCAAGCGACAGAGGCGAGCAGGGGAGAGGATTTGTTGTCCCAGCCCTACAAGGTGGCATTGCAGCTGAGGTTTTGGGGGCTTGCACCCACCTCTGCAGCTCATTACTAACGTGTGGGCATAGGCACTCCCGGCCTGCTACACGCTGAATCTTGCAGTTCCTCCCTCCATTTCTAGAGTGGGTTCCCATGCAAAAATCTGTCTGTGCCAGTTTGACAAAAACACCTCCTTTGTAACTATGGGCTACACACTGTGCAGCTTGCTTTTTCTGCTCTGCTGTATTTCATTTCCTAATGAATTCTTCAGCAACAACAGCAGAACAATCCCTCAAACCCTGTTTACCCCTGGGGTTGCTCTGAACGGTTTTTCCCCTGGTTATATATGAGAGTTATTCCCTGGGCTGTTTGGGGTTTTAACAGCCTTGTTTAGAGGCAGTGGAGGTTTGGGTGATTCCACATGGCCCCGTGCACCTCTCTGCAGATTTTATTGCCTGGAGGCTGCCAGCAACCTGCACACGCAGGGACCGTGCTGGTTCAGAATGCCGGACCTGCCCAGGGTACAAACTGGTGCCAGATGAATTTCTCTGGCTGTTGTGGACTTGCTTTTCGTCTAGCATAAACTGGTGATGTAGTCACTGTCAGCTAAACTGCCAGCAGCCAGGCTTGGCTTACAGCAGAGCGCAAGTGTACTCGTGTCTTGGAAGGGCAACATCACCCTCATGAGTGACCAAAAAGGCCCCATCCTCTTCAGTAAACTTCGCTCTTGTGCAGGGGTTTTGAGAAGGCAACAGATCATACCTGTGATTATCCCTGCCATCCTCTGAGTTATGACTGCTGTACCCATGGGCTGACAGGCTGTGCTAGACCTCTTCTCCAACCACTCTGGAAAAATGCTCCATTTGCTAGGAGCCATTTGGTTTTAATTTTGACTGAATGTACAATTTTTGAAGGGAAGCTAGTGCTTTCACACATCTTTGTTAGCACAGATGTGGGGGGAGCCTATGCCTGGACCCTGCTCCAGCTCTCACAGACAGGGACATGGAAGGTAGGCTGCCTTCCCTGGGCTGGGCGTCAGCAGGTGCTATTTCAGTATTAGAAATAATGTTCAATAACAGTGCAGAGCTATTTCAAAATTGGAAATAACCTCCTTCTCAGGTAATGCTAACATGCTGAAGCAGTGCACTTGTCCATCAGTGCCTTACAAGAACCTGCTACTATGGCTGGTTCTGATTTAGTGAGAAAAATGTTTCACTTCATTTGCTGAACACAGCCTTGTTAGATGAAAGGTGATTTGCAGTGTGGTGTAGGAAATGCTGAAGAGTGCAAACCAGATGTTGAAGATGATAAGGGAAGCTTGCAGAAATGTCAGGAAATGCTGTACCGTTCCCACCGCTCTCCTCAGACCTGTGAGACAGTGGAGCTTACTGCTCTCTGATCAGCTGCACTCACGTGAGAAAGGCAGCATACCAGCAGTGTTCCTCCAGCTGCTGGCAGGCAGGCTGGCTCATTCGGCCTCCAGCCCATCTCATGATGGCACATGTACGTCCTGGACAGGGTGCATGGCATTTGTGAGGGAATGGAAAATGACCTCATTGCTGCCCTTTTTCCAAACCAGCGTGGGAAGCCCTTGCTCCCCCTCTACTTCCCCCATGCTTTTCAGCCACACAACCCACAGTCTGTGGTGTGAATGGTTTCTGGAGCTCAAGTGGCAGTTTCGTATTGATCAGCTCTTTCCAGAGCTGCCCGCAGGTCGATCAGTCCCTCTGGACAAGCAAGCAGCTGTTAACCAGAGGAGGTGCCAGCCCTACTTCTGTTGGTGAAAGCCTCTGCTTAACCCCGGAATATCTTCCTCCTTTGGTTATTAGCCTTCAGTTAGGCACCTTCCAGTCCCTCCCATTGGCTAAGGACATGAGGCATTCACTGTGTTTGATTTCGGGCTCTCCCTGTTAGCACTGTGTGCAGTTCGTGCATTTGCCAAATGCCTTAGCATACCAAGCTTTAGTTTTTCCCATCTGTATGTCCTTGGCATGTACTGCACTTCCCAGGGCTGCTAGAAACCAGACCATAGGTGTCTTTTGCTGAATCGGGGCTCAGCTGTCCAATTTTCCCACACCAGCCCTCTGGTGAGCACAGATGTGGCTGAGCAGTTTTCTCCTGACACTTTGCTATCACTTTCACCACTCACACACCACAGCAAGTGCAGCTGCTCTCCCTCTCCCAGCTTGCAGGGTTTGCTTTTGCTTTTGATTTCAGCCTTGAACATCACAGCTGGAAGTGGCCTGGCCTGAGCCATCTGTAACTTGCAGGGTGGGATGCTCCTGATGGCAAGCAGAAACCTGGGACACAAAGACCTGATGGAAATGCCCAGGGGGTGGACAGCCTGCTGAGCTCACGGTGACACAAACTTTTCCTGTCTGTATTTCTGCCTTCTGAGTGAGGTTCACAGGCAAGATTATGAGTTTCTGTTGTAGTAGCTGAACTTCATGACCCGGTTTGATACCCTACAGCAATGGGCAACTTGTGATTAACCTCAATTCACCATGTCATTAAGGAGAGATGTCTTTGTACCTTTTATAGATGGCCCACATATTCACTGTTTGGTGGAGGGTTTATTTGGATTTTTTTAAGGAAAGTAACCTTTCTATTTACTTGAAAGATTTTTAATGTTTAAGTACTGATAAATTACAATTAGTTGAGGACCAAATAATGGTTTATACAAATGCTTCACAATACCTTAAGTGAATATGAAATATTTGTTTACTCTTTTTTATTAGTTTCCTTAGTAAAATGTAAGCCTGGCTGCATCTTCCAGAATGGCTGACATGACTGATGCTCAGTAAGCTGCAGGTTTGATTTTTGGTTGCAAGAACCTCATGTGCCATTTCCCGTAACAGAGAAACCTGAAATCTAACCAAGACAGCATTATTCTTTTTGAAGAGCTGATTTGAGGGATGAGCTGAAGGACTTGGCCTTTGTTCTGTCCTTCTCCTTGCTCCCTCCTGTCTGAGCAGTCCTATGTTGGTTGAACAAGCCCCATCAGTGAACCTGTCAAGCAGAAGTTCAGCTGTCTTGGCCAGAGCTTCACTCATGTTTCATACAGAGAGAGTTTATTAAGGAAGTCCTCAAAAAACGGAGTATTGATTTCTATGAATAAAAATAGGAAACAGATGGCGTCAATTCCAAGTGGTTAAGTGGTTTTTAACTAGTCCAGTACCTAATGTTTTCAAATGCCTACAAAATATTACAGTTTTATCTTAGCAAAGATCAAAAGAACAGCTTTAAAGCACTTGCCAGGCACACATAGCCATGTGTTCTAATAGATGACAGACCAAATGTATCCTTACAGTAATGGGACTGACTTGCCAATTTCAAATTCCCCCCTGTATGCCTGCAGTGAATAATGCCTAATGACTGCTCTGGTTGGGGTTTTTTTTATTATTATTTTTATTACTACTACTGTGGACCCAGTGTTGCCCCGAACATGCTGCAGGTATTAAGAGAAGTCTGCAAGTCTGGGATCTGAGAGAGAGCCTGGTAAAGAAGCATTTCATGAGAGGAAGGAGTCGGAAGCCTCTGGAGCTGCCCAGGTCTCCTTAAATGTCTGAGTATGTCAGCATCCACTGCTATTAAGATCAGTCTGCTTACTCATGAGTATCTGTATTAATTCCTAGAAAAATACAGGGAGAAGACAGACCATAGCATGCCTGACACAGATTTGCACAAGCAGGCTCTGCGCTGCAGTACAGTCTCTCAGGTATGATGTCTAAGATGAGTGAGCCCACGGGAACTGCAGCACTCCCTAGCAGCAGGTGGAAATGCTGTGTGCCAGCTGCTGCAAACTCCAAAAACTAGCCTCACTTGCACAATTTATTCTGAAAACTGTTTTCCAGTTGTACAATTTATTCCGAGGGCAGAAGAGGCCATTTGTCACAAGCTGGAATAAACCTTTTGGAGTCCAGACTGTGTGGAGTTACAGCTTAGCCAGTGCTTGCCCTTGTGCAAGGTGCTGATTTTGATTCGTTTGTCCGCACAGCAGCTGCTTCTGCTTTCCACACACACTGCACACTGGTGTACAGTCTGTCTCTCTCTGGTGCCTGCTGCTCCGCTCTCGCCAGGCCCCGTGCTATGGGAGGGGAACGCTGCTGTGTGTGCTGGGACTCTTGGCACCTTTTACCTTACTGAACCTTGCCTTCCCAGGACATGGGCTTCTCTTTTGTTTCCCTGGTTTGTGTGTTACGTGAATGGTTGTTTTTAAGCAGTCGAACCTTTTAGTTAGCTTGATTGACGAGCATACCTTTGGCAGTGGAGATGGAAATATAAGCACACTTGGGAAATCTCTGGATCTGGTAATGGTACCTTTCCCCTGCATTCCACATCAAAACAGCCCGGAGTTGAGTTTCTAGAAGCTCTACGTATGAAGCTGAATGTCAATGTCACCTCCAAAAATTATGCAAAAAGTCTGTAGAAGGGATTTTTTTCCTTGATTTTCATCTTACCCGTTAGACTTTAATGTACCTCCTGAAACAAAAAGAGACGGAAACAATGTCAGCTTTCTTTTGGTAGGTAAGTATAGGGTTTAGCAGGTACCAGCAAGTCACAGTTGGTGATATTTGTGCAGTGCTTTAAGAATCACAAAACAGTCCTACCATAGTGACAACCAAGAGAGAGACTTGGGCAAAATTTGGGATCCTGCTGCCTGTTTAGACACATAAGTGTTAGTATTTAGTTCTTTGATGTGCCATATTCAACTGACACTGGTGTCTGGAGACTCTGGAGTGTGGATACCATAATTCCTGTTGGATTTCTGTGTCTGCTTCTGAGTATGCTCAGGATGTCTCAGCACAGCTGGTACTCTGACAGTGTCATCCATCTCTGACAGGATCCTGTGGTTAAATGCTTGCTCATATCATCTTCGTCCACATTTTCTGCAAGGCTTAATCCAGTTCCTAAACACCTGGCTCCTTCAGAAAGCTTGTCCAAAAGAAGCACCTCCTTTTGTTCTGTGTCTCAGCTGTAGCAGCATTTACAGAGGTTTAGGGAGCCCACAAAAAAAAAATTCCCTCTCTCTGCTATGAAATTGGAGCGGTCGTGGTGTAGCTTCCCTGAATTTCCTTATTGTCCTGCTTATTGCAGGAAAAGGAGCAGTGGTGAGAGCTTGTCGTGGTGATTTCCCCCTGCTGCAGGCCTCTTGAGCAGAAGGTTATGGCTTCCCAAAGCCAGGCAAAGGCAGTCCCTCTGTGTGCAGGAGCAGTCTTGTTCTGCTGCCTGCAAATGTGCAGGGTAGATTGGATGGGGACCCAGCTCTCAGCTGCTTGCCCACTGGTGGGGACTGGGAGCTAGGGGATCTTGTTGCCCTTCTGACTTTCTACCCTGGAGGAGAGGGAACAAGCAAGCCCTGCTCTGGACAGTCAGCCCTGCAGTGCCTCAGTACCTTCACTATCTGATTTTCCCTTTAAAATGCCTTAGGGGTTCATCTAATTGCAGAGTGCATGCACTGCTAAAGGCGTGGCTTTATCTACAAAGTTGTTTTCTTGCACACCAGACATTATAGGGAAAAGCAAGGGTTGGAGGGGAAGGAAAACCCCTGGCTGAACTCTGGAGTGGGAAGTGCAAGCCTTTTAGGACAAACCAGCTCTGAGGGATGATGGTAGGCTTTGCATTTGGCAGCCAGGTGAGGCTCTTGCTCTGCCTGTGATTTCCAAAGGCTTGCTGAGCTGGTCCTAGTGGGGCTGCATGAGACCAGCAACTCCCCTATCCCTGTCTTCCCTGCTAAGAGTGTCCTTCACTCCTGATAGGTCCCAGGGAGGTTTTACTCCTCTTTGGATGGCAAGACTCTGGCCTCAGTAAGGCTGATCTTTGGAAAGACAAAGCAAGATCTATTAGTCATCATCCATTTCTCTATTTATTTTGGGAATTTCCTGGTTTCAGTGTTGTACAATGTTTACCAAGGACAAGCAGCCAAAGTAAACCACATGAATGAAAAATTGCAAATGAAAGAGCCAGCCTCACGGCACAGCTGCTGCCTTGCCTCCAAGGGCTTTAGTCATTTCAGATTAGGTGCTCACTTGGCGTTCTCCTGCAAATACGCTTGTACGGAATCATCCTGGGACAAACCTGCCTCCATGCACAGCGACTGACAGAAAGCTGAGGCAGGTCTGGAAAGACTCTCTAGCAAGAGGGGGGATTAATGTGCCTGCTTGTTAACTTTGGCAGAGTTAACAGTGCAGTCGTCGTTGTGCCAGCAGAGTTAGGCAGAGCAGTTGGAGAGGGATTATTTTACAATTGGTGGCATTCCTGGGGTATGGGGAATTTATTTGGGGCCTTCCTGCAAGGAGTAAAAAGCAGAGGGGAGCACAAAGCAGTTCCTTCATGGACTGCGGGCTGTTTTGACATGAGGAACCAAAATGGATGGAAACGTTCCCTGCTCTCTTAATCCAGTTGCAGACCTGACTCACCCCGACTGAGGTACTGGTACCAGTGTTGTCCTGTTACTCAGAGAGAGGTTGAGCTCACAGATTTCTTGTCCAGCAAACCAGCTTGCCAGCTCCTTGCTGAGTTCCCCCTGAAAAGGAAAGGGCTGCCCAGCCTGGAGGCAGGGATTTCTCCACCTGCAGAAACAGGGATCAAGCCAAACCCATTCACAGGCTGTGTTTCATCATGAGAAGTGTGAGAAATACTTATTTTACAGAAAAGTTTAGACCACTGAGCAGTAGGGGAGAAGAGTCCAGCCAACCTTCACTTTATGCATCCCTTCTCCCATTACTCATTGCATTTCTGGTAGTGACTCTTGAAAAATTCTGTTCAGCTGGAAGGCTTTGCAAATATCAGAAAGGACACTGTCAGAAGCAAACATGGAGACACCAGAGAGATCACCAGGAAAGATTCCTCTCAACACAGGGTTGTGCATCTCAGTATGCTCTGCCTGGCCTTTTGTGAGCTGGGAACAAAGAGTTCAAGGAATGAACCCCAGAGAAATAAAGTAGTTCAAAGAACTGATTTTAGGAAATTTGTTGACACTATTAATCATGGAACATTCAGGAAATGAATTTTAAATGATGTCATAAAAATAGCACATGAAAGAAGTGCAAATGTAACATAATTTCTATAAATAGAAAAGAATATTTATGCTGACACTTGTGTAAGTTATAAGCTGAAAACAAACTAGGTGGCCGGTCTGTTGGGTAGGAGTTGTTAGACATTGGATAATAAGACCCAAAGAAACAAAGATCTTCTTGTGCCCACAGGTGCAAACTTCACGGTGAGTAAAGCGTTGAAGGAGTATCACTGGAGTTGATACAAGGTAGGAGAGTGCGTCTAATTTGATGCTCTTTCCCATGGTAGAGCAGATGTAAGGCAGACAAATTCTATTACCTTATGGCTATCTCTCAACCAGCTTATTCTGGTTCTGTGGTTTCAGCTATGGAGATGGAATTTGGTTGTTGTTTGCTGGTTTTTTACCGATATTTTCTTTACCTTGCACTTCCCACTTTGGCAACTCTTCTGTCCAAATGCTGTGAAAGGCAGAGCAAATTACTTGAAAGCGTAAGTTACCATGCTTTCTATACTCATTAGAGCCATGCAAAAGTCTTTTTTAGCATTGCTACAGCCTGCTGTTGCATTGCCGCAGCACAGCCACGCTCTTCCTGGCACATCCAGGTAACTTTCTCGGGATGTTAGAGAGGCATTCAGCTCAAAGTTTGTAAATATTTCACAGCACTACAAAACGCCTTGGTTTGGGGGTTTACCATCTGGTATGGTGTGTTTCTTTCTGTAGATATTGTGATAAAGACAAAAAGGCATCTGTAAGCAGAGGTACAAGTTACGTGGTCTTTTCTGAACCTGTCATTACAGAGCTGGTACCATTACAGTCAAGAAAACTCACAGAAGAGCAAGAAATGCAATCTGAGGATAATTTAGAAGGAATGATTAAAATAGCTGAATGAGTGCTTGAAAATCATCTTGGGCTGTCTGTTTTCAATCATGTTCAAATTCAGAAAGGCAGAGAATGGTCCGATACTGGAAATGACTTATTATTTGAAGATGGTTTGGTGGCCCTATCAGAAACCACACACACTTTAAAAATATTTACTGACATCTTTTTATGATCAGGCTTTTAATTTTCAGTAAAAATTGTGTTTTCACGCATATTTACAACTTGGTTTAAGTCAAGCTTCTAAAAGGTTTGTTTAAAAAATTGTACAATTGCAAAAGAAGACAATAGAAATAATCCCTGCAAGGGACTCACAAAACATGTCATTTTTCCAGTTTCTAGGAAATAGTACCTTAGATATTTTGGTATTTTTAAAGGATGTGGAGTTCTGATAGGCTATAAATCCAGAAAAGTACCTACGCTGAAGAAAGAACTTCTGAGGTCTTGAATAGCCGAGAAAAAAAATATTTGGAATTGACTCATTTTCTCTTTCTGAAATCCACTGTCATGTCTGAAATATTTCATGGCATCAGACAGAGAAGGAGTCAGCAGCTGAATGCAAACTACCTGTGCAAAATACATCCTGGCATTATCTTTTTTGGAACAAATACAAAAATCTTGATATTTTTATGGTAGATGATAATGATCTGCTTCATTTCCTGCTCAGATTCTTGCCCAACTGTTAAACACAATTTTTTTCTTTTGTATAACAAGCAGTTAAATATGTATCTCTGCATCCCAGCAAAGTGCTTTCCACCTCCGTACAGGAAACAAACTCTAGCTGGTTCTGCAATGACTTGGTCCCATTCCCAGGAATGTTTCCCTTCCATTAAAAAAAACCCCAAAACAAACGGTAAAAGAAAACCCTTTTTTCAGCCTGTTAGCAGTAGATAGGCGTAAGCACAAAATATATCCATGCATTCCTCTGAATGAGGCAAGACAAGGTTTGCTGGACCTTCCCCACACTGGAATGCGTCAACATGCATGTCCCTTTGCCCAGCCTCTCTTGAAGGGGCTTTCACTTGGAGCTGAGCGAAGCTTTTTTCCTCCTTATGGGAAATTCCAGTGCCAGGATGTTAAACCCTAACTTCCTCACAACAGCCTGCCTGTGATGGCTTCCACCCGGTGGGCTGTGGCAGGGTATTTTCTCTCCTGGTGAGATGAAATGAAGCAGAAGCTGTCCAAACAGCGAGCATAAGAGATCCCATTCCTCCCTCTTCCTGACCCTGCCCCTCTGGTAGTGCAGCCTGTGCTGGCAGCCCATGGCCATAAGTGTTTGTGGCTCTGTCCAAAAACCTGAAAAATCTTTGTTTGGAAACAGGAATGGCACCTCTTGGTTTAAAAACTGGAAATATGGCTTAGCTGTCCAAATACCATTCTGGGCAGCCCATAATAGATGACCTCTGTCATATAGTCTGGGATACAGCAAAGCAAACTGAAAAACACAAAAGAGTGAGATAGATGTAGAACAAAGGAAAAAAGTCCTTCAAAACATTCTGTGAGTGGTACTTGGGAAAGCTACACAGAAGTATTTCCTGAAGATCTCTAAAAAAACTTAAAAACCGGCTTTGTACGTTGATAATGTTGAAGCAATAAACATTGCGAAAAGTGCAGAAAATATTTTAAAAGAAAATATGATTTCCAGATTATGTCTGTTTCTAGGGGGTGGATCCCCAGCAGCAGCAGCAAGCTGGGAGCCTATCTGCCCAAGTACATTTGGGCTGAACTCTGAGGTCCCAGTACCATGTGTGTGTTTCAGGTTTATGAGTCCTACAGCCCGATCAGGCTCTGCCCCTGGCATGCCTGTGGAGATCCAGGGTTGTGAATACGGAAAGTATTAAGGACTGGTGCAGCCAAGCTGGTCTGCCAGAAAAGCTGAGGTTAAGGCTGCTCTGAGCAGCGTGAGTCTTGGACACATCTCTCTCCAGTGTGGTTCCTGTCCCTGCATCTTCTTGGGGAGCTGGACCCCTTTCATAGGGATGCAGGAAGCTCTGCGTGGTGCTCAGAGGAAGTTATACTCAACTGGATACATTTCCAGACAGATCTCTCCCCCACGTGCACCAAGGAAGATCATCAGTTGTTGATATCAGCTTTATATTTTACCTTTCTCTCTGCAGCATGCCAGGAAGCCTCGTGCCAGACACGGGTGCCATTGATCCCACTGCATGTCTAGCATTTGTGTGTGGGTGAGCTACTCATCAGCACACTTGACTGGTGTCCAGCCCCATGCAGCCTGGGGGAACAAGCAGCAATGATTGTGGAGACCTGTTCCATGTGAATTGTGTCAGAGTTCCCATTTGGGAGTAACAAATCTGTGTGGTGGTAACAGGATTTTGTGTGTTTGTCACAGTGGTCTTCAGCATAGGGTGTCAAAACTTGCCTTTTTTTCACTGTGTATTACTGGAAAATATGTATTTACTGTGTATCGTAGTATTCTGGTCAGAAACAAGTCTTTTCACTGTGCCTAAAGGGCAAAGTAAGAAAGGAGCTGCATTGTCCAGCTTTGCCTTGCATGTAGGCTGTTTCCTGTCGATGCAGTTTCCTTGGGACTCAAGAACTCATCAGAAATACTTCGGCAAAAATTATGTTTTCTCTTGTTGAGTCATGCTGTTACAACTATTCTAGAAAAATGAAACTTTCCATATCATTAGGATAAGCCTTGGTGTCTTAGCCTGCGAACTTCCCTGCTAGCTGCTCCTCAGTTAAGGCAGAAAATCAGTGTTGTGTTTTTCTGACTGAGTGCTTTCAGAAAGGATATGACAAAAATAAATCAACAACTCTTTTTCCTTGGCAGAGGCAGTGCTGTAGGCTGGCTGCTGAGTGACAAACCAGTTATACATCATTACCCTGCTCTGCCACAACTTCAGGGTGTGGATTGCCAGAAGAAAAACAAAGGTAATCGGTCCTTCTCATTTAAACTTTCAGTCTGAAGATCTAACCAGGGGATTGAGCAGCTGGCAGGGTTGGCCTGATATGGAACACAAGGTTAAAATGGTTTACTTTTCGTTATCATGTACCTTTTTGTTGTAGCTTGAAGATGAATACCCGAAGACCTGCAAGACAGATTAAAGCACAGGCACCAACAGTGCATGCAAAGGATCTGTTCCCAGGACCATGAAAGGATGCCGAGCCATTCTGCTTTCAATTACACGAGTATTATACCTCCTGCTCCAAAGACTGCAAGGACATATTTGACTTTTGGCTTTTCCTTGCCATCCTTGTTGGGGGGGCTTAGGTAAGAGCATCCTGAGTTGAGCCTGCCTGGCACTGCTGCGGCCAAGCTGACACATTGGCACATCCCGGTTACGAGGAATAAGTATGAGGAAGCAGGTTTGTGCTGTTTACAAAGATTTGGAAAGCGTTCCTGCTTGTATCACAGGCTGGTCAATGCATTCGTGCCTCCCTCCCTTTTCTACTGCTTCTGCTTTTTCTTTGAGGCAAGGATCTGGGGCAGGGTGTTGCCCAAGCTGGGTCCCTTCTGCACTGCTCACTTGTCCTTTCTCAGCAGAAAAGCAACAGGCAGCTCTGAATATGGACATTGACACAGAGCAGGAAAGAGAGGAAGGGCGGGGATGGGCTGCAAGATCCTCCCGTGTGAGACTGGGAACGGGAAGTGCTTAAAGAGTGCATCATGCCCAGTCTGTGTACTGCTTGTGCTGCTGTTGGATAAACAGGAACATTTAAAACAAGACAGCTTCAAAAACAATGACCACATATCTATCTTATCCCCATCTACCTGCTGGGAAAGGCTTGCGTGGTGTCTCTGCTTGGAACATTTGCAGTTACAAAAGCACAAGCTTGTTGCAGATCCATGTGCTTCTCTTAGAAAAACGTAATGTAGGTGAAGGCATGTGGCTTGTTTTAAACAATATAAAAGAGGAAGCTTAATCATAGCTTAAACTTGGAAGAGGAGAGAAAGGACCTACAACGTGCACCTTTGGTCAATGCTAAATGTGCAGTTACTCTGGAGAAAAAGCAGTTGAAGAGTGTTCTCATTTTAAAAGAAAGCAGCTTTCTCCTACTTTTGACTCCTTGATTGTGTAAGAAGTTGTTTTGAGCCATGCTGCAGCTCAGTCTGAAAGCCAATGCTCTGGGAGGCAGGTGGCTGGTACCTTGTCTCTGTGTGTGGGCCACCTTGTGGAGAGCATTTTTGAGCATCCTCGAACCTTCCTGACTCTGGATAATGTGATAAACCCTGACAATCACCCCCATTTCTCGGCATTTTAAGCAGCTTGCTGAAATGGACTGTTTGGTTTGTGAACTGTGGCATGGTCACGCCAGTGACCTTTCTCCCTTTCTGAGAGAAACCAGAAACCTGGCCCAGTGTAGATCCATGATGAGAGCTCCCTGAGCCTGGATATTAGGAGAAAGTGGTTACTTCTGAAAAAACAGCTGGTGCCTACCTCAAGTCTCCATGAATGTGTGGTGATGAAGCTGCAACAGATAGAAGAGTGCACATTTCACACTGAATTATGTAGGTGGTCTTCTTCTCCAAAGCTCTTCCCAAATTTTACTAAAAATTTTTACTCTATCAAGGAGGCACAATTTTGAAGACAAAACTATATAGGAATGAGTCTCATTGAACCCAGAGTTAATATTTTGGAAACTGAAGGTTTTCCCTGTTGAAGAACAAGAACCATTTCAGCTGAGAGATGCTAGAGGGAAAAGGTGGCTTTGAGGAAGTTGATGACATCCCTTCACTAAAAGACCATTTCCCTTCTCTGCTCTGCCCCATCAGCTATCCTCTGCAGTAGACAGAAAATACAAGGGTATCTCAGTCTTTCAATTTCTTTTTTTCTTAACCTAATGTGCAATGCTAATGTCAGTGCAGTGGGACTGCAGGTTGCTCTGAGGTGCATTTGGGCTCTCTGTGGGCTTAGCCAACTTTGATCACACAGATGCTGCTGTGGGCCCTCTGACACGTGGCAGGAATCAGTCTGTCTGTCTGCTCTCAGGCAGGTACTTCTTGGTGCAAGAGGGAAGCAAAATGTGACAATTTCTGAACACAGGGAAAAAAAGGTAACTGCAATAGGAATGTTAGTGTTTGAATGTAATGGACTTCCCTTTTGGAGCTGATAGGATTACTCCCTGCCCCTTTATGCAAGCAGCATATTTGGCTATTTGACCAACCATATGTTACTTCAGTCAGGTTAAAATAAATACCACCAAACTTCCTCTCTCAAAATTGCCTTTGATGTTTACAGAGAGATACTTTCCTTTAGAAAAGTATATTGTGCTTCAGACAGAATATCATTCCAGTTCTTATTAATTTTCTGTTGACAAGGTATGACTGTAGTGTCCTAGGAAATGAAAGGATGCTGAGTGTTTCTATAGTACTCTCCTTGATTAAACAAATTGACTCCAACATTTAATATATGTATCACTCTATATATTGATAATATTTTACGGAGCTTACGTAACTTGTTTGTGCTGAGATGTTCTGTTTCTCAGCACAGTGAACAATCCCCCAGTGCCTGCCAGACAAAAAGTATCGAAAGTAGAGGTACAGGGAGGTGAATGCAGTTCTGCCTGGGAACTATTTCTGCACTTAATAGTGGAGGAAGTGATTATGAAAGAATGACTTGCGCAAAATGGTTGCATCAGCCTTTCCAGCAATGGGAGTTGACTGACAAAAAGAAGAGACTGACACTAAATTTTATCTTGCAAAGAAGAGAGCTCAAGCACAATCTGTTCCCATTTTTGCATCCCCAGTCAGCAGCAGCAGCAATAGAATTGGTTGAAATGTGAGTTTGAAGGGCAAGCCATACATGCTGGACAATCCTGGACTCTTAAGAAGCCCCGGTTTCCTTAGGGGAGCCACCACTAGACAGAAGAGATGAAAACTGGTATGATTCACTGGCTGCGTAGTTAAAGTATACTGGGAAAACAGGAACACGAAGTTTTGTTTGAGGGGAACAATATTTAGAGGCTGGAACATTTTCTCACTCCAGGACGGTCACCTCATCAGACCTGCCAAAAATTTCCAGCTTTTGTTGTGTTTGCAGGTATGAGGTGACCATTCAGATGCCATGATCAGCACCTGAGGAGACTGAAACACAGCATGCAGCACTCAAGGTAAGTACCTAACCTCTGCTTATTCAGGGTTTACGGATACTGTTCATCTGCAGTACTGGACCTGTTTACAGTTCAAACTTAGTGAAGCGCCCTTTGGCACCTGTGGCCTTCTTTACACAGCCCTTTTTTACATTAAAATCAGTGTTCTAATTACATCCACTGTTTATAGGGTGACAGTAACATCCAATTCCCATCTATTACTGGTGTTGTTTTACAGAAAAGTCTGATAGACTTCATTGTGTATCAGCTTGTTCTGCCTTTCCAGTAAAGAATGTGGATTGCTTACACAGTGTGCAAAAGTGTGTGACAGGAGCTCTGCTTTTAGAAGCCCTGAGGCTGGTGTGACTCTATGCAGGTGACCCCCCTATCTCTTCTGGGAAGGTTTGTGGTGTTGGAAACCTCAGACCACTGGAACGGCTGAGAAGGGGAGCAGGCTCTGTTTGGGCCATGTAGCCGTACAAAATGGGCAGGCTGACATTGGAAGGGCTGTGAGCGTTTGTAATCATAGAACCACAGAATCACTTTGGTTTAAAAAGACCCTTAAGACCACTGAGTCAAACCATTAACCAAATACTGCCAAGCCTACCACTAAACTATGTTCCTAAGCACCATGACTGCATGTCTTTTAAATACCTCCAGACATGGTGACTCTACCACTTCCCTGGGCAGTCTGTGCCAGTGACCGCCCTTTCTGAGAAAAAGCTTTTTTCTAATATCCAATCTAAACTTCCCTTAGTGCAAATTGAGGCCATTTCCTCTTTTCCTGTCTAAAACCACTAAACCACTACAACTTGTTACCTGGCAGAAGAGACTGACCCCCACCTGACTCCCAACCTCATTTCGGGCAGTTGTAGAGAGTGATAAAGTCCCCTCTGAACCTCCTTTTTCTCCAGGTTAAACAACTATATCTCCCTCAACTGATCCTCCTAAGACTTACATTTTAGACCCTTCCCCAGCTCCGTTGCCCTGCTCTGGACACTCTCCAGCACCTCAGTGTCCTTCTTGAGGTGAGGGGCCCAAAGCTGAACACAGGATTCGAGGTGCAGCCTCACCAGTGCTGAGTACAGAGGGAGAATCACTGCCCTGGTCCTGCTGGCCACACTATTGCGGATACAGGCCAGGTGCCATAGGGCTTCTTGGCCACCTGGGCATGTGCTGGATCATATTCAGCTGCCTGTTGACCAGCGCCTCCAGATCCTTTTCTGCTGGGCAGCTTTCCAGCCACTCTGACCCCGGCGTTTAGTGCTTCATGGGGTTGTTGTGACCCAAGTGCAGCACATGGTGCTTCACTCTATGGAGTCTCCTACAACTGGCCTAAGGCCATGGATCCATCCAATCCAGATCCCTCTGTAGAGCCTCCTTACCCTGCAGCAGATCAACACTCCCACCCAACTTGGTGTTGTCTGCAAACTGATTGCCTCCTCCAGATCATTGATGATCTAACCATCTTCCCCTGTTTGGGGCCAAAATATCCAGCTGCGGCTTCATTGATGAGAGGAGGCATAATGTGAGAGATAAAAGAGGTGAGAGTCATAGCCAGTGTGCATATGAAAAGCCAGGACACCAAGAATGGTCCTTTATTGGACCTAATGGTCTTGACAAGTGATATAGCTGTACTCCAGGGATGAGCAACACACTGTGGTTGCAGGACTGAGAGGCTCAGGTAGGAGAGGAAGACTGACATCACAGGATAACATAAAAAAAAAAAAAA